>OZ007529.1:926124-984886 GCA_963931895.1 Eupithecia pulchellata | reverse complement strand
TAAATGCCGTTTAAACTGTTTTCAAAATTAAAATAATGTCTTCTTTCAGTAAAATGTTCCATGTACAATATTGAAGATACTTTCCCTCCATGTGGCATAGACGTGGGAAGCTTTGTAGAGTGTAATGTGTACCTTGTATATAGTGTGGTTGGTGTGCCAGTGTACCTTGTATATGGTGTGGTTGGCGTGGCAGTGTACCTTGTATATAGTGTGGTTGGCATGGCAGTGTACCTTGTTGTATATAGTGTGGTTGGCGTGGCAGTGTACCTTGTTGTATATAGTGTGGTTGGCGTGGCAGTGTACCTTGTATATAGTGTGGTTGGCGTGGCAGTGTACCTTGTATACGGTGTGGTTGGCGTGGCAGTGTACCTTGTATACGGTGTGGTTGGCGTGGCAGTGTACCTTGTATACGGTGTGGTTGGCGTGGCAGTGTACCTTGTATATGGTGTGGTTGGCGTGGCAGTGTACCTTGTATATGGTGTGGTTGGCGTGGCAGTGTACCTTGTATATAGTGTGGCTGGCGTGGCAGTGTACCTTGTATATGGTGTGGTTGGCGTGGCAGTGTCCCTTGTATATAGTGTGGTTGGCGTGGCAGTGTACCTTGTATACGGTGTGGTTGGCGTGGCAGTGTACCTTGTATACGGTGTGGTTGGCGTGGCAGTGTACCTTGTATATGGTGTGGTTGGCGTGGCAGTGTACCTTGTATATGGTGTGGTTGGCGTGGCAGTGTACCTTGTATATAGTGTGGCTGGCGTGGCAGTGTACCTTGTATATGGTGTGGTTGGCGTGGCAGTGTCCCTTGTATATAGTGTGGTTGGCGTGGCAGTGTACCTTGTATACGGTGTGGTTGGCGTGGCAGTGTACCTTGTATACGGTGTGGTTGGCGTGGCAGTGTACCTTGTATACGGTGTGGTTGGCGTGGCAGTGTACCTTGTATACGGTGTGGTTGGCGTGGCAGTGTACCTTGTATACGGTGTGGTTGGCGTGGCAGTGTACCTTGTATACGGTGTGGTTGGCGTGGCAGTGTACCTTGTATACGGTGTGGTTGGCGTGGCAGTGTACCTTGTATACGGTGTGGTTGGCGTGGCAGTGTACCTTGTATACGGTGTGGTTGGCGTGGCAGTGGAGGAGCACGGAGGTGAGGTTGAAGTTCGCGTCGCGGCGCTCGTTGAACAGCACCTTCTCGAGGTCAACGAACCGCTCCACGTCCGCGAACAGACGGTTGTCGCGCGGCTCGCTGCAACACACATCAAAATCAAAGTGCTTTATGTACGACCTTTGTCATCATTGCCTGAACCACAAGGGCAAATGTCAATATAGGTGCGCAAGAATTATCGGAAGAAACGGAAGCTACCTAACTAAGCGCTTCAAACAGACTTGCTAGACGTCGCTAAGAAAATAAACTTTCGGTGTGCAAAAAGAGAGTTCATTCCTAGATCGCGCAAACGCTTGTTTCAGTAACAGCTAACTGATATACGTTTACCGGACATCAATTGTCGGCCGAAAGACCACAGGAGCGCCAGTTGGGCGAATTCCAGCACAGGAGAGATCTCCTTCTGTTACGAGTTGGGGGAATTCACCTTCTACCCCCAAACTTTATTTTCTTTAGCCCTTACAGGACTCTTGGACACGTCAAAAAATACAAGTTAAATGAGTAATAAAATGGGAAATAAAGTGATCACTTTGATTCATTGTTCACTTCAATCTTTTTAAGGTAAAGTAAAGAAGCGATCAACAGGTAGCTTCCCAATTAACACAACTATCAGCATATTCTAAATAAAACTACTAGCGGTCTGCCCGGCTTCGCACGGGTACTTACCAAAAATTTAATTTTTTATACGGATTCCCAATTTTTTTTTAAATATTCTATAGCCTCAGTTCAGGGAATTTTGGATTCTTATTGTGAAATAATTTTTCAAATCGCTCCAGTAGTGAGCCTATTCAATTCAAACAAACAATCGTTGGCTTCGAATGCGTTTTTGGGATAAGAGTAACTTATGATGAGTGAATCTAGAGCTAGAACTACATCTATTGTAAATTTTGACGATCTCTGTGGCGTGGTGGGCGTAGATCCGCCTACGACGTAGGAGGTTGCGTTGTGGGTTCGATTTCCATTTCGGACCAAATGTTTGTACCATCAACAGATATTTGTGCAGGGTGTTCTGGTCGTTTTCTATGTCTAGTAAAAATATCTATCTATGTAAATGTGCCCATAACAAAATTTCTGCTTAGCTGTGAACGCATTTGGTATTGCCAATAGTGAATAAAGGCCCAGAAGCGCCCCCAAGATGCACAATAATGTGATATACTGGTTAAGTACGTTACAAATGTTTACAAACATGATAATTATCTTGTGTTTGTCCGGAGAAGTGTACTTACGTGAGCGGGTCGCAGAGGAACCTCTGGGAAGCGACTCCGACGAGGAAGTAGACGGCCAGCACCAGGGACAGCGCGCCGCCCAGGACGAAGATCACGCCGATGCCACTGCGAGGTGTACATTGTTACTTTATACTAAAACAATACTCACTACAGGTTACATTCACATTAAACAACTGTAATTGATCCTATGCAATCACAGGTTGTAACAGCTAGAGCTATCTGCAAGCTGTTGCAAACAATCTAGAGGACTACATCTAGATTGTAAATCTAAGGTTTTCGAGATCTTACTTTTATTAGGATTATTTGAACTATCAAATGATCCTAATAAAAGCAAGATCTCGAAACCCTAAAAATCTAACTAATAGCCCAGCAGTGGGATAACGGTCTGTAAGCCTACCAGTAGAGACAAGTGGCGCCCGCGCCCTTGTTGCAACAATCGTTGGCTCCGTACACGTCCGGGCGCTTCCCGCACACGCCGCAGATCAGACCCCACGACATCAGCGCACAGATCTGAACAAACAAACAAATTATAATCGAATACATCTACCCTGGGACATTGCTATGTGCGTTGGTGTTCTGAAAAGCATCGGACAATTAGCAGCTTCGTAAGTTAAAACTGAAATTGTTTACTGTATAAAAAATCTGTTGAATATGTTAATAGAAATGTGATCCGATATAAGAACACCAGCACTAGTACGTTTTCACACCGAAACGGCTAATAGAATTTTAATAAAATCTAGCAATGTTTAGATGATATCCTCGGAAAGGACGTAGGCTACTCGGATCCCAGAAGAGGGCGAAGCTGCGAGATAATAAACTTAAGTTTACTAGAACTCCAATATTACTTAACGTAAGTTCCTAATTGTATGCTTAAAATTGTGAAAGTACCTACTTAGTTAATAATTAGGTATCCGCAAATTAATATTTTCAGTTGTTTGCTCTACATGTCTCGTTCATATGGATTATCTATATGCACATAAGTTGTAAAATAATCAAGCTATACCTCTATAACATTTAAATTTAGTGTAATTTGTGATTATTTTGCTCTGTGCATCTCAATAAACAAAATAAAATAATGATTGACCAGTAGCGGCGCGGTGGCGGCCCCCAGCCCGAGGTAGCGGCGGTAAGGCCCGTACTGCGAGTGGAGCTCCTGGATTCCGTCGGCCACCTTCTGCTTCGAGTCCAGTTCGTGGCTCGCGTTGCCGGCTTTCCAGGTTATCTCGTTCGCTACTGCTTCTAGCCGCTTTCCTGAGAAAAAATTAGGTTTTGTATAATACATGTATGTGATGTGACGCTTTAAATTAAAACATAAAAGGGATATTTGCTAACGGAGCGTTTTGTTCTCTTGAACATCATCAGCACACGTCCAAAGCGGACCTATGCCTCTGCCCAGGAAGAGAAATCAGAAATTATGATTTCTGATTCTGATCAGCCTTTTATTTCTATGCTATTCTCTGCGCCTTATGCTTACCTTATATCTTTTAAAGAATTCAAGTTAAACTAGTATATTTTTTAAAGAAGACAAATTATAAACTGTTGTTCAATAAGAAATAAAGTGTTGATTTATTTTCCCTTCACTTAAATTTTTGCCCACTACTGGTGCGGTCAAATACTATTCTTTTTCAAAGAATTTAAAAAGAATAGTAGACTGGTGACCGTTGTGGAGGTGCCAAAACAATTCAGAAGGAATGAAGAAAACTACCGTTCCTCTAGGTTTTTTTTGTTAACGTCATCCAAGGACCGAGCTAGAGGTGTAGACTGTTTAACCGTCACAAGCATGCAGAGAGCAGGTAGGTACATGTGGTGCGCTCACCAGTCTGTTCCAATGCTGCCAGCACGCTGGGGATGTGCGCTTGCACGCTGCGGCGGATGCCGGCCTGGATGTCGCGGAACACCTGCTGGCCGGCCGCCACCTCCGCCTTCATGTCGCTGCCCAGGATCGCGGACACGTTGTGCAGCAGCGGGGACACGTCCGGCATCTGGACAAATAACCATATATGTCATATGGTACAAGACATGAACTGGTAAAGATGCCAGAACGCTTGTTTCGGTCGCAAAAGGATCTCGATATATCAGCAAGTTTTTTTGAAAAATACATATACAAGTAATGCATCACATGATAGTCGAAAATATTGTTATAAAGTGTCAGTCTTCCAACCTTAAACAGAACCTCGTTTAAGATTTATATAATATAATCTTAGTGTTACAGAGTGTGTCTTAAACAGTAAATTAAACATCTAGATTTCTTGTTTTGGTAATAAAAATTAATCGTACTAATCGTCTTAGCATAAAGATAAAACTTCTTTGAAAAAAAAATGTGCAAAAAGAGAACTCTCCGGCGGGGAATCGAACCCCGGTCTCCCGCGTGACAGGCGGGGATACTTACCACTATACTACCGAAGATTACGAGAAGTGAGTCGAAATTATGAACATGTTGTTGGTTACGTGCATGTTATTTATTGTTTTTAATTTATTTTTAGAAGATAAAACTTACCGTTGGGAAATATTTGTCCAGCATCTAATCCAAGTTTGCGTGAAATTATATAGAATTATTTAAGATGATTTACATTATTATTAATAAATAAACAAATAAAATAAATTATTTTATACTAGAAAGTAGTAAAGTTATTTAGCACTTGTTTCCCATTTACCTGGCTATAGTTGATCTCGGTGCCAAGCTGTCCAATCTTGTACTTGTTCTGCAGCGCGATACATTTCGGCTGGTCACATTTCGCCAGCGTATCCAACAGTTGCTTTTTCACTTTACGAAGGCCTGAAATGTAACGTTGGATTTGTAAAACTCTGTTTTTCTATTAGGTACTTATTTCTCCACCTTTGTTTGCAAATAATTGACACCACCCTTGGTATTCCATTTAAATGATTTACGCCTGTACTCAAACACAACTCATATTTTAACACGACTCAAATAGAGATTTTATGATAGCTGAGTCGTACTTAAATCCGTTCTGCGTTTGAGTATTCGGGGCTTACACAAATCTAAATTCTGTTTCTATGAGACGGTAAAAATTGTAATGTTCATAGTAGCACTTTATTTGATTTGACACGATTTTGAGTATCCCTCTCTCAAAGCAAAACACATACAGCAAAGGTATAACTTAATTTTACAGTATTTTCTAACCATCTTCCTCGTTTGGTTGACTATGACACGTCAGAGATCGCGTCTGTAAGGACCACCCCTCGCCCGCCCCCGCGCACCGGGCCTCTCTCTGCAGTCTCACACCCCAGTGGAGATCACCAAGGAGCACCCTAAAGAGCTCCTTAAGGGGCTTCTTACCGGTGAATTTCCTATACAAACGTAATACCAAAATGATTTGTATTTTGAGCATATTTTAACCATGTGCTGCTATTATTTGTATTAGAATAGTATTTATCTAATTTCCTACAACAAAGTTTTTTCAAAATACTTCACAGAAATTAAATTAAGCAAATCGATTTTTTTCTAAGAAAACATGTTTTTCTTATTATTTGTGTAGATAGACAATTATTTTCAAAAAAGCTTGTGGTAGGAACCTAGATAAATATTATTCTAATACAAATAATATCAGTATATGGTGAAAATATGTTCAAATTACAAATAATTTTGGTATTAGGTACGTTTGTGTGGGAAATTCATCGGTCACCGGAGCCTTAAACATAAGCTATGTTTAACACTCGCTAGAACTCTCGGTTTCAGGTTCAGGTTGTAGTAAGCACTGAGGCCTTATTCTCTATGAAATAGGAGATTCCTCGCCCAAATCGTCTGACGTTACAATGTATTCCAAATACAATTTTGTTCGATTCCACACCGCTGTCGTCATATCTGTGAAATACGTTGGGATTGGCAATAATGAATAAAGCCCCAGGGTCCACGTATGCCCTTAACGCTCGCTAGAACTCCCGGTTTTAGGTTCAGCGGCTCTATTGTCTAACTCAACTGGTAATCGTAATCGGCTTCAGTTTGGCATTTCAAACCTAGCCTGGACTTCGCCCAGTGGTTCAATAATGCCCTCTACGCTCGCTAGAAGCCCCGATTTGGTCCAGGTTGTACAAACCCGAGTTGAGATGGTCGGCGTTGGTCCGGAGGTCGGCGGTGAGCTGCTGCACGCGCACCAGGTCGCTCTGCACGTCGTCCAGCTTCAGCACCAGCTTGTTGAGGGTGGTCACGGACACCGCGTGCGAGAACTCACCCAGCTTCATGGATACCACTGTGCCGCTGCCTGGAATAGCAAAACAACTTGCAATTTATTGAGGTGTTTGGCAGTTCTTTATTAAATTTTTTTCTAAATAGCTCGTGTCATGTAAATTGATAAATCAACAAAAAGCAAAGCACATCATTTGTGATATTTTCCAAAGCATGCTGGTAAGATCCTCGCCTCAGTATGAGATGAGCGTTCCAGCCAACCATCTTGTAAAAGAATTTAGGTATCATTCATTATTTTTGGTAATCTCGATTTGCTAGTGTATTGCACTGTATAGCAATTGCATAATGGTGTGGTGAATACTGGATAATATATTGGAATCTTTTTTTTACCGACTGAGTCTGTGTGGAGGTTATGGGAGATGCCTTTTCCCAGCCGTGCGATGATCAGAGGTAATAAGTAATAAAGCATTAGTGAGTCGTTCCTTCAGCTTTCTATTACTGAACAAGAGCTGCACCTGGGTAGTGTTCTGGAACGCCTTATTATATCTAGTAATAATTTTATGTGAAACGGAGTGCGGGTAGACCTCCCACTCGATGAACTATTGCAGCGGCTGCAGGGAGTATATGTGGCGTCGTATGACGATATAATTGTAGATGTGTGTACGTACTGGTAAGCACCAGTTTGAGCCGGTCCTCCAGCTCCTTGTAGTTAACCACGAGCAGCCAGCGGGCGTGCGCCTGAGTCGCGTTCAGGAAAGCCTTGGTGTCGCGGATGGCCACGCGGACGGAGCCGGGCGCGTCGCGCGCTCCGCTCTCCACCTGCGAGTCCGTCGCGAACAGGCAGACCACGCCGAAGCTGGAACGGGAAATAATTTCAACTTTAATCTTGACTCTTTTTGCTCGCTCCAGATTAAGTCTCGGCTAAAAGTCAGTGTTTTTGTTTTGAAGCATTTCACTGGGCTATGGTCTTTTTGTCGTGCACTCAAATTTGCTTACACTACGTAATTTTTCACTGCGGCAAGGATGAATATTTTCTGCGGCTAAAGCCAATACACACAAGTGAAGTGGTAGTAGTCGCTTTACTATCTAACCAGCCTTTAAAGGTTGCTCAGTAAGCATTTCTTTATCACGTCCCCTAGCCATCTTGTGTATACCGGATCAATAATCTGTTTTTCTGAAATAAACGTTTTCATATTAGTTTACAACTAGTCTTTTCTTTTTAAAGTCGGCAGGGGACATCATTACACTGATGACGCTACAGTACTTACAGGAACAGCGTGAGGAGACAGATGAGCAGGATGGCGAGGATGCCCTTGCGGCAGGCGTCGTACTTGCGGTCGAAGGGACGGCGCCGCCGGCCGGCGCGGCACCAGTAGCAGCAGCACCAGAACATACTGGAAACAACGACCAGCTTACGAATACACGAGCAGTTTGAGTTATTAGATACATAGGAGGGAAATGAAATCGGGCCTATCATTGGAGAGCTATCGTATCGACCTGCGTAGTAGCTGACTATGAGGAATCTGGCTTTGTTTTTGTACTTTCTGCGCCCAATTCAATAATAATAATGCCTGACATTCCACACAGCATCACCTAGTCCCAAGCTAAGCAGACCCTGTGTTATGGGTACTAAATGATGACGGATATACATAATACAATGTAATAAATATATTTTATATCATACATCGAAAATGACCAGAACATCCTGAACAAATATCTGCAGATCGTACAAACATTTGTCCCGTGGCGGGAATCGAACCCGCAACCTCCTGCGTCGCAGGCGGACCTTCGCCAACCGCGCCACAGCGGTCGTCATTGGTGATGATAAAAGTCATGTTGCAGGGTGTACAGTCACGTACAGTGCAACTGACCACCGCTATTTATTTATTTATTTTATTTTACAATTGGACTTACAGCAAAACCAAAACAGCTATAGGAGGATTTTGGAAGCTATATCAGACAGGCAGGCAACGGATAAATGAGAAATTTATCCCTCGCACCAGGGACGAAATACACTAGAATCCTAGTTAGATTCACACGACTTGGAAATGCACATGACTGGCCTGGCACCTGTATTGTTGTTACAAGTTGAAGCACACACACAAGGCAGTGCATCATCATCGGTCACGTACTTTACGTGCGCGAAATGATAACAACATCGAGTCTTTAAATTTTCTTTTGTAGTGTCATTGTCATTTTTACAACAAAAAGGGGGATGTTTTCCGTTTGACCTGCAACCGGTACGCGCACCCCTGCAAGTTCAGAGTACATAGCTAAAGGGTTGGGCAGTGAATGGGTTATGAACTACTGACCCAGCTAGAGGCAGGATGGCCGCCAGTAGCACAGCGACGACCAGCACCGCGGCGGGGCCCGCGTAGTGAGACAGTAGCGGCCGCCATTCCTCCTTGGGAGACGCCAGCTCTATCTGTGAGTCATGGATTGCTACGAAACCTGTAACAAAAGTATACGCAGTTGTAAGACTACGAAGAAACACGATAAACTCTTCTTTACCGACTATGCCCACTGCAGCATTAGCGTGCCACAAGTATTTTGTAATAGGCATTATAATTTTACTGGATGTAGGTAAATATCTAAGAATTCAAAGACCATTTGGCTGAGTGCGCTATATTTTATTATAATACGCTACTAATGGAAGCAGGGCATTTATATTCAGCTACCTAGCTTGCCGATGAAAAGCCGCTTGGCATCCATCAGCATAAGTTGAGCTTAGCACTAGCTGGCACTAGCAAATAGGATTTGTCAAGCTTATTGGAGCCAAGTTGCCACTTTGTCATTAAATTGCACAATACTGTTATGAACTATGTACGTACCTGTAGGTAACATACACAACTACTATCAAAATAATCGGATGGGATTTACATTAGTTGCTATTCAAGATATATATATATATTTCCAAATTCTACTTTCTATGTAAGAGATTTCTCACCAACACTCAGACCAATTGATCACCATTTCACATCAACTAGCGTGAGAATTAGCACTAAATTGATGTCATCAACCTAAATAATAACGAGAGAAGTTTGTTATAAGGTGCAAGTTCGTTTGCCTCAGCCTACCAGTCATTCCAATCTATCGTATCTAGTTGAAGTTTATTACATGTTATTATGATTAATTTAATTCGACGATGGCCTAGTTTGTGCTACTCATCTATTGCTTGGAATTGAATTAATAAGTATTATGTTTTAAATAAGCAGGGTTTAAGTTTGCCTTCTAAAGTTCACTCCAACTAGAAGCCAATCAACTGATCGCAAGCTTGTGAAAGTTCAGTGGCGTCAGAACATGTGCGGTCGAGTCTCACCGAATCTTGAATTTCGTGCAACTGATCAGTCGGCTCGTTGGTCTAGGGGTATGATTTTCGCTTAGGGTGCGAGAGGTCCCGGGTTCAAATCCCGGACGAGCCCAAGTTTTGCCACAGACTTACTATATAATATAGTTATGTATTTTGCACAAATTTACCACTTTTCTTGCACTTCAGTAGGGCAAGCACGGGGATTGTTCTCTAGGGTAGAATAGACAATAATGACATCGAATCGCCATACATTGCGTACATTATTGATGTTGAAGAAATTAATTTCAAATAATTTACGCATTCGATGACAAAGTGACGTAATTTTTGTCTCTTCTACCTTAGACAAGGAAGCCCGTGCTTGCCCTACAGGTGGCCTATTTTAATTCTCCAACCAATTTCGTAGTTCGTTTGGGCCGTGTTTGGGCCGTTTGGTAAGTACACGGAATCTATAAATTTTCACAATAAACAAAACGAAACTATCGATAGCGTATTTTGGAGTAGGTATTAAAAATAGAGGCCCTTTTGAACAGAACTAAGTTATTCCCATGCTATTCCTCACCATACCATAGTACAAACAAATTTATGTTTCGGTCTCGCCTTTTCGCGTTTCCCATGGCAGTGAATAGGTAAGGCACAGAGGCAGTACCCACTAAACCAGCACAATCATTCACAAAACAACCACAGGAGAATAAAGCAAACATTTTAGACAATTAACCAAGAACAATGGTGTAACGGATAGAGCGGCCCGTGACTGCGGCCACGACCTCCGCTGTCCTCATGATGAGGAGCATCCACCGAGACAGGTTAACTTATCTATCATCATTATTTGCTTTTTACTAACCAACCCTTGACCACTGAGTGAATCAATTCACCTATCGTCAAGGGTTATTGAGTAGGGATCATAGAGTATCAAGTTCGATATTATACTAGTGGTCCGCCCCGGCTTCGAACGGGTAAAACAAAAAAAAATAATTATGCGCATCCCTTACTTTTTTGAAAATATTCTATAGCTTATGTTCATCAGGGAAAATTAAGAATTATAGTGGTGAATTTTTTTTTTTCAAATCCGTCCAGTGTTTTCGGAGCAAGCAAACAAACAATCAAATCTTACCTCTTCATAATATTAGTATAGAAGTATAGATTTGTAATAATAATTTGTCAGGTCAGGAATAATAAAACTTTTATAAGTAATAATTATAACTAAACACTACGTTTATCAACAATCAACAAAGAATCAGCTGTTATTGTAACAAATTTCAGTTTAAACAACCTCGAGTGATTCATGTTTCATAGTAATTATTTTTAGAACTAGTATTATTTCATATTTAACGAACATCAGGAAATGATTCGTCCTTGGCCGTGCGCGCACGCATTCGCGCTTCGCTGCTTCAAACACAATGTGTGCCACATAAAGATAACTTAGCGCGAAACCTGCTCTAAATGTGTGCTACACATAATGTTCCTAACGCCATCATACGTAAAACCACACCAGAAAGCAAACCCGAGGGCGAGGTGGCAACACCGTCGTAGAATCATAAAGACTCTGATGATGGTAATACGCGAGTTGAAAAATTTAGCACCTGATTAAATTAATTTTGGTTTCAAAGGTGTAAGTCGTCTAATTGCTCTATTATTATGACTATTAGAACAAGCAAGGGTACGTGCTTTGCGAGGAATGTGAGATCATTGAAATAGTGTACAATATTTGGATTAGAACCTGTTTACTCACTAGCATTTTGAGATTCTTATGTAACCAAGGCCAAACAACATTTGATTTTCCAAAAGTCAAGGTCTAACAAACAATTGTACTTCAATTTCTATAATACTGAAAATAAGTGGCACTTCTTGTAATAAAATGAAGGTCCCAAGGATCATTCAAAGTCTTATGTCTCTTATTACGGTCACGTACTTAAACAAGATACTACAAACCCTTGAAGGACTCTCAAAGTCAAGACTTTTCTTTTCAGAGGCTCTTACGAAAAACTTGTTATTCAACTTTGAAACAAACGAAACAAGAAGTCTTTCAGGTAGAAAAAGTAAGTCAGCAAAAATTTCCCGTACCGGGAATCGAACCCGAGCCTCCTGGGTGAAAGCCAGGTATCCTAGCCACTAGACCATACGGGAGCTGATAAATTCTGCCAAATATGTAATCACGTTATGCGAAACGTGAAATTATACTGAAAACTTCAGGTCGTTATAGTGTTATCAGATAAAGAAACAATTCACTCAGCAATAAACACTCAACATAACAAGATTATTGATAGCATGCTTATCTGATATGGTTTTTCCACTCGTCTTACATGTAGAGCCATCATATGCTAACGAGAATATAAATGTAATATTCTATTTCCACTGAGGTCATTGCACGGGACATGAATCCACACAGCCTGTTGATAGAGCCTCATTCGGCGCGATGTAAATGGGTCCCACCCTCGAGACCGGATAATTAGGGCTAGCACTACGTAGCCCGCGTGCCTCGCATCTACAAAGGAATAGACTGGATATTATTAAGATGAACGAATTGCTTGCTCTTAGATTTCACTAAGGAAATAATTGCAAGGAAAGAATTGCAAATAAATTTCATATTTCAAATTCGAAGATTGAGTAGGTACTATTAAAGATTCGTTTTTTTTATAGCGCTTATGTAGACTTAGCCTGTATTTCCCAAATTGATCCTGACAAAGTTGACATCTATCATTGTGAAACCATAATGATCAGGTTTCGCAGCACATTAGGGAGAGTTTAAGAGATACCTATATAATCAGTTGAGTTTTCCACCCTCTGAACAAATTGATGAACAATTTAAAATGTATGTCAGTAGGCACGGGTTTCCTCCGACGACACCCCTATTCCAATATGGCGCGGGGCGAAGGGCTAGCGTGCTCATAAAACGTCAATAAACAGACAACACACTTTTAGCTACTGCTATTGGATTTTATCGACGAATATTTTATAGCTAACCAGTTGTTTTGAATTTGGAAATAATAGGATAAGTATGCTTTTCTAAATAGGTTTAAACATTCCATATTCAAATTCTATGTCCAGCAGTGGACTATTATAGGCTGGTGATGATGATGATTCAAATTCGGCTCACAGTTGGGGTGAGATCAGTTAGGATGACCTGCCTTCGAATTATTCAATCTTCATAGAAATTATATTAGAAAAGGAAATGAGCAAACTATAGAAAATTTGCTCTCTCATTTTAAAAAGGAACCTAACCTTACCTTGTAAATAGGAAGCACTACCAAATAGGATGTGTGTGTAGTTTAGTTAAACGATAAAGGAATGCTTGCCGTAGCTCTTTGTGCCTGTTTTCCAATTACAACGTTTTCCAATACAGACCAATATCAAATTACAGTTTCATTTCAGGTTCTGTGTCCAAAAATAGACAGTTAACTGTAATAGAGAAATTCAGATAGCGGGGCGAGGGGAAGGCGTGAGTGCGCGGGTGTGCGGCGGTGCATTGGATCGATAGCCTGCCAGACGCCGCCGCTACAGCCACCCCCACACTGTAGCTACAGTGTTCGCTGTAACACTGATGGTGTGCTATACTTCATGTGAAGGGTCGGTAACTCCCGGCTACTAGATACAAAGGAGCAGTTGTGATGCTTATTTATAGTTTATAACGGACACTTTTATTACCTATCTAACATTTACCATTGCTACCGAAACGATAACTAGCAAATTAATCACCATAACCCTCTCCCTTCTTGCGCAGTCGTAATTCAATTAATGGTATAGAAACCATTTCGATGTAATATGATTGCCTTGATGATTCTTATGGTACCTATGACCAGAGAAGTGTTCTGGTCTAGGTTTAGGGAGTATTCAGCAGTCTGTTTAATTATTTGAAAGCCAAAGTGTGCCACTTAACAATCGCGTTGTCTACCTCCGCTCCGGTACTGTCATGTCATTCATAATCATCGGTCACTCGATACTCGGTCGAGTGGGGCTTGAGGTAAGTTTCCCGGTTTGATTTCGGGTATAGTGTTTGTGGCGTGAATGTTAAGGTAATTATTTACTATTTATTTACTAAAATCGCGGGATAGGTGTATGTCAAAGACATTAACTATAGGTTTGCTATATTTGCATTGTAGAGGTATAGGTGAGCTTTGTATCATAGGTGAATCACAAGTGAATGCGTGATCGTCAATCAATTTATGAATGTGCATCGCGGCCTCAACCTATTGAAATCTTACTAATCGTCATTCATTATAAAAGGCCTTTCGTTCATTGGAGTTGCTTCACTGTAAACCGAACTGTGCTATCCCACAGTAGCCGGAGTCTGATCAACCCACACCAACTAGCTGTAAAGTACAATTGAACGTGTGAATCCGACTCACAAGTAGTGTGCGCTCAATATTGCCAGTATCATTCGCACACAGGCACACCCCGGGTGTCATTGCCATACAACTGGATGCTAACAGGATGTGTTGGTTCCGTGTGAATTGCTAGTGTACTGCATGTCTGTATCGTCCTCACACATAGGTAGCACTTGGAACGTGCTCGAACTCCTGTGCTATTTTCACACTACTGAATAGGATATATGGGTAATTCTCATTTTCGATAAAATTTACTGTTATTACGATTTTCTAACTTGTGATAAGTAAATAAGGTTATAATGATTTATGTTATTAAAGTGTTGATAAAATACTGTTATTTCAACAAATAAACGTATGTATAATAAATACTGTTCCTAAAATATAAATAAAAATATCCTCTAAATTGTCTCTTCCATGTATGTGATCACACCAGTTTTATGCAAAGAAAAAAATCCTGAGCTTTACCTTTCGTAGTAATTACATAAAATCGAATATAAAAATTATCTGGAATATATTAACTTTTTGATTATAAGAACAAATGTATCTAAAGTTAACTAAATATTACTGAACTTAGGGCTTAAAGTTTGTGATCAATATTTTTGTCCCCCCCATGGAAGGATGTCACACCTTGCATAATTCTAAAATAATCGCACGTGTTGCTGAACGAAACTGGGTATAGACAAGGTGTTTAGCAACACCTTTCGATTTAGTTGTCAGTTCCTGTCGCCGGCGTAAAGTTTGCGAGAAAATATTTGACAAGTTTTTTTTCTCAAAATTCGTCGAGCATAACCTGTCACATCTGTGTCGATCGTCAGAGGTATGTTTTTTCGATTATTTACTTGAGAGTGTGTAGTTTTTATGTGTTTTTATGTCAATAACACATGGCTAAATTCGCATGTTCGTTCCTGATTTGGAGCTTATGTTATCCAAGATTATACCTAAAAAAATCCCTTCCATGGGGGTCACTTCCACGGTTCCGTGGGTAAAAAATTGCCCATGGACGTGACCTGTCATCCATAGAAGTGACAATGATATGGGATATGGGGTGGATTTGAGGTGTTTTTAGGAAGGTGTTTGTGTTTTTTGTCGAAAATGAGTTTTTTGGGAATGCGTAGCCTAGTTTTTTTTATATTTTACAAGGAAAACCCCAAGAAGCTCCTAAAAAGCCTGCGGAGGAGCTACGGCTGGTAAAATGAGATTGTGATCGAAGTCGATGAACTTGGATCAAACAAAACCCTGCTTTATTATGAAGGGCTTCTGTTCCGTAATTACATAATTACGTAAAGATTTTAAATTTCTGAAAAACCCGTAACTGTAGCATTAAAATCCGTAATTACGTAAGTAGCCAACATATGTATGGCATTACTACAACCGGTCAATATTGAAACTTAACAAGTGAGTTTTCTTCCGTAGGATATAAATTAATGTGATAATTATCTGTGTTTCCTTTACTTCTCCGCGACTAATATAACGTCTGTGGATAACGTACTTAATAATTATTTTTGTGCTCTAATTGTCCGCAGAAAATACCTGTGCTGCATGTGTCTTTCTATGTAATACGTATAATGCTGTTATAAAATTTAGCCGCTCATTACTCATTTGTCGCTTAATAGGCACATAGTTCGGACAGTAATAACTTGAATGAAACTTTTGAAGGAAAAAATATTTATGAAATTCGTAATTACGTAGTGACGTTACTGGATAACCAAAATTCGTAATCAGTTACCTTATTGCTATTTTCGTAATGGATGGAATCCCTATTTATATAAGGCAGCTAAAAAACAAAGAGAGCACGATACCTTTGCAGAAATAATTAGTAGCTGAAATGACACCGAGAACAGCGCATAATACGCAAAGAGTGGTGATTGAATATTTTTGAAAAGCTTACTGTATAAGTTGTTGTATTAAAATAAAATATCAGTTTTAATGTTTGAGACTGATTATGACTGCATTTTAAATAAATACTTAAACTTCACTTAGTATTCGAAACCTAAGTAAGTAATATTACATTGGATGTGACTTACTAATTATTAAGAACACTAAACCTACTACTTATTAAATAATGATCGTTCTGGACTAAAAAAGCTGTCTTTATATTTTGCATATAGCTATTTCTTATACTTTCCATGGATTATAAGTAGGAAATGTCTTCCATGGAACGGAGGTCACTGCCGTGGAGGCATTTTTTTTTTCAGTTCCATATATTTCAGCATTCAGAAGGCTGCGAGCTCGGCGAGTATTTTTTGTATTTTGGGCAAGCTCAAAAGAATTCAAAACCATCGTTAATTATATTAAAAAGACGATTTCACTTGCTTACGAAATTTCAAGTTCAAAAATGAGAATTACCCATATGGGAAGTTATTGACAATTCGGCATGTCTATGGAATTGTTAGTAGAATTCACTGCGGCTATAGTTTTATGAAAGGAAAGAAAGCTGTGAAAGTTTCGT
The DNA here is from genome assembly GCA_963931895.1 of Eupithecia pulchellata. NCBI lineage: Eukaryota > Metazoa > Arthropoda > Insecta > Lepidoptera > Geometridae > Eupithecia > Eupithecia pulchellata. The sequence goes on along the minus strand of OZ007529.1, from coordinate 968,282 downwards.
TTGGTTTCTAAGCCCTTTGTTACTGTTTTGCGGAGTTTCTCGCATCATCCATTCGAGACATGACAGAAAATGCCTCTGTCTGTACATAGGTTCTAGGAACCTTTTAAGCCACTGTAAAGGACACCCAGCTGGGTAGGTGTACTAACGATTTTGTAATGTGGGCGATGGCAGGCTGCTGGTGTCATGTGACGTGTAGGTATCTATCTAATTGAGAGCTTCATTGGAGTGCATGTAAGGAATAATATGGAACTAAATCTATATGAACATAAGGATGAGGACCTCAAAAAGCATGACGACCACGTTTCGTATTTGTTCTGTTCATCAAAACTTACGATCAAGCCAAGACGTGAGATTGAATCAAAACGAAAAAATACCGTTATTATTATTGATCTGTCTTCGGTACTTTCTTTAGTTACTACTAGCGGTCCACCCGGTTTCGCACGGTAAATACCCGTGCGAAACCGGGTGGACCGCTAGAAACACAAACATGGCGCACAAAAATGAAATTTTTCATGCTAAGTTCGGGATCCTAACGTTTTTGAAAATATTCTATAGCCTATGTTCATCAGAGAAAATTTAGGTTTATGATGGTAAAAGGTTTTTTCAAATCGGTCCAGTAGTTTTAGAGCCCATTCAATTCAAAACAAACAAACAATCAAATCTTTCCTCTTTATAAGTATAGATAAGTTCTATAACGTAGAGCAGCGTTACAAAGAAAATAAAAGCTATTTCCAGACGACAAACTGTGAAGTTTATTCGATCAATATCAAAAGAACTATAAACTTCAAAAGGCACCTGTCTTGTATTTGTAAAAGCTAGCTCGGTTTCTTTTGAATTTTCAATAACCTACGTTTCCTACACTGGAATAAAACTTCGGAAATATCTGACGTACCTACATATAAGACTTCAGAGCAAGGTATAAAATACTAATGAAAGTTTAGATTTGTTGATGGAACTACGACTGCACAAAGTTGAAACCAAATGAAATTTTACAAAGCCAGAAATATACGAAAGAAAATCACAAGAGTACAAAACACCAGCGAAAAATGACCTTTACAAGAGAATCATAAAACTTTCAAACGTAAGAAATTGATTGATGATGTAGAACAAAACAATTATCTAAATGTGTAGAACACGTGCGTGACGACTCGTGGCACACAACACGATACAGCCACAGACATAGCTTGATAGGGACATTCTAACAGCGTTAGAAAAAAATATGATCGTGATAAACTGGCTGCACTTGATATTCCCCCAGTTTACTCAGAGCTCTACCTTTTCTCTAGTCTAGAAGGTTCCATGGGTCTTGGTGGAACGGCTATTGGCTCCTTAGCTATCGCGAGCTTCTGAGGACTATCGGGTGTCATTGCCAGTCGCGCTGCTAGACGACACAATTAGTTTCGATGATAAAGAAGCAACAGGGCAAAGTTTATTTTCAGAAAGCTTTGTTTGTCATTCTTTTGTGGCACTTTAGGCTCATGTCATACCTACTCATCATGAAATGAATCATGTCATGATTTTTCGTTTTAGATTATTTACTTTATGCTCCAATCAATAGTTAACTTCGCTCTCATACAAAAAACAAACGTGTTCCTGTACCTAACAAGGGTTCCCAAGTTTAAATAAAACGCGAAGGTACATAAAGTTAATGATGTGCGTGAACCTTGCGCAGGGAAAAAGTTCAAGGGCCGACCCTTGTACTTCCAAGTCAATGGCTCGCGCGTGAGGGCTGAGTGCCCACTGCTGACATTTTAGCACACTGCCCACTTGGACTACCTACTTTATTTAGAAAGGTGCCGTAATATGCCATATTTAGGTAGGATACGTTTAGAGCACAGAATATAATAAGAGGGATATTATGCTCATAGAAGAGCTCTACAACACAAAATAATGAAATATTTCCCAGGTAGCAACAAATTGTTATTAAAGCTCGGGTTGCGTACTAAAGATTGGATAAAAGCTTCGCGTTAATTGGAAATACTTTACTGCCGCTGACTAGTTTTAAGTGGGTTGAAGAATCAAGCCTTTAACGACGAAGATTGTTTTTTGATGTAAAGTAGGTATTCCAAGATATAAGAAGATAAAGGAATGAGGAAGTAACGGTTCCGTAGGCACGGGCGCCGTGATCGCCGTGAGATAATAATAATAATAATAATACTGGACAATCCACACATCATCATCTAGCCCCAAGCTAAGCAGAGCTTGTGTTATGGGTACTAGATGACTGATATACATAATACAATATTATTAAATAGATAGATATTTTTTATTATACATAGAAAAACGACCAGAACCCCTGAACAAATATCTGCAGATCGTACAAATATTTGTCCCGAGGCGGGAATCGAACCCGCAACCTCCTGCGTCGCAGGCGGACCTTCGCCCACCGCGCCACAGGGGTCGTCAAGATAAACGAATCAAGCAGAACAGATTCACGCGAACATCAGGAAAAGAGGACCCATTGCTTTTTACCTACCTAGAGAATGCTGTATTAAACTTACGCGATCTGAACATATTATAAATTTTTACGGGTATTTATCGAGTTTATTTACCTTATGTGTCCCGACGTTTCAACAGGTTTACACTCTCGTCGTGGTCACGGGATGATTGTTCGGGAAAAATAGGTAAATAAACGCGATAAACACTCACTCCAGCAGATCTCGAGGTAGAAGGCTGGCACATAGATAACCTATTAGAACTAAATGGAACTGGCCGGTACCTACATACATTATAGAAGATACGCGATAAATTTAATTGCTGCGACTTCAGTCCACTTTCCCGCGACACGATAGCAGAGAAAGTCTCGTAGATAGTTAATGGAATAGATAGATATAATCGCATAACTATTATGTCGCTATAATAATTTACACAGACTTTAAAGCTTACATTCGACAGAGTACATAATAACCAGTTTGGTATAAAAGTGGCACAAAAGCTTTCCAAAGAAATGCTTTTAACTTTTACCTGCATATGTATGTATGGAAAGGGACTCTTACGATGCTATTATTGGTAGCTAATAGACCTGTATAAATAGGTGAAACTCCAGAAGCGATGGAAACTATCCAATAGTATGGATATCATGATAAAAGCCACAAGTGAGTGTGTCACCTAGAGACGCTAGGGGCCGAAACAGTCAGGCCAGGGGTCGACGCACCGACTGGCTGATAAGCAGCCGTCGACACAGCTGAGCAGCAAGCTCCTACAGTAGGTCGGCTGTTTGCGGTCAAACGCTAACACACGCGTAGTTTTACAACAAGTTTCTTATCTACATTACTGTTTACGGAAAACTGTTCATGCAAATCCGTCAAATGATTATAGCTCGGTGACTAATAATTCCAAAAAACGTAATTGGAAATTCATATACGGATGTACAGTCAGCAACGAGTGTATTAACAGTTTTTAAAACTTTTTTATTTTCATCGTTATTTTTATGCAAGGAGGTATTTTAAAATTCTTCTTAAATTAAACAAATCTTTGAGAAACAAATACACATTGATTGAGTTTTGAAACTATGAAATGTCAGTGATTTTCGTTGACATTCGCATGCCAATGTGTGATGCGTATTAAATTATTTTCCGTGAAGAGCATTCCTGTCATCTGCAGCCACACTTCATAGCCGAGTGATATAGCATAACATGCTGCATGACCAAACTAATTGCGCCGGCCGGAGCGAAGCATTCAATCGAGTATTCAGGACAGGAGTCCAGTTCTACAGTTATCTTTAGAGGTTGGTACGATTGATGGGCTGATGGGGGCTGGCCTGCCTTATCTGTCGGCAAACAAGCTTGTAAAACGATTTGCTAGCAGATTGGGGCAGGTAATGGACCGGATAACCCGGCATGTAAGCAAGGGACTTGACGATAAGTTAACAAAGATAAACACGACTTGATCTAAGTTTTCTTCAGTATTTTCTTGTTTTTTTGGTTCTAAGGCACTGGCCTATTCATTTTACATTTTGTTAGTTATGTCGCTTATGTCTCGAAAATATAAAAAAACATCATTTTGCAATACAATGTACCTACTTAATTAGTTATAGGTAATATAAAACACCGTATATTTTTTCCAGAAATTTGTTCGATGATTCATCTTGTGCTTTATTTTTACCTAAAATGTTATCATGTCACGTGACCTTGCGAGATATAATGTACTAGCGGTCCGCCCCGGCTTCGCACGGGTATAAAACAAAAATTTCAGAAATTATACACACTAAAACGATGGGTTTCAAAGTTTTCATACGGATCCCTTACTCTTTTTAACAGCATTGGGCTTTTTGACATTGACTTGACACTCCATAACTGACACTGGCCGTAGAGAAAAAGCAAGCACCTATTCAACCTCTTTTTCTATTCTGACTCGCCATAATAGAAAATGAGGTTGAATATACATAGCACGGTTCAATTATTGAATTTTTCATGCGGATCTCTAACTTTTTTGAAAACATTATGTAGCCTATGTTCATCACGGAAAATTTAGGATTCTAATGGTGAAAGAATTTTTCAAATCGGTCCAGTAGTTTCGGAGCCTATTCAATTCAAACAAACAAACAAACAAACAAACATACAAACAAACAAACAATCAAATCTTTCCTCTTTATAATATTAGTATAGACATATAAAACCCAAAAGTTACCGCTTTTTGGGTATTTATTTCACGCATTCTGTTCCAAGTTCATGAGATATGATGAAATGCATGAATATATTATCTATTTATTATATGCATTTTAGGTACTTAGTACTTACATCTACTCAACACCAACTTTTTGGATTGATTAAAAAAGAAGCCCAAACGAAAAAGGCACCAGCGAACTATACTTAACTCTGCCGAAATTATGGAATAGAAACTATAGAGCAGTTCAGGAAAGGAAAAGCCTTTCGAATACGCATTCATGCCTGACACCAAAATGTCGTACTTTCGCCAGAATGCGTTCTTCCAGAGTTGTTTCCATTATAATGTTGTTGGGTCATGTCATGCGTGTCCCGTTTACGGTGGACGCCCATTACGTTAAAAGGGCAATAAATATTTAGACGGGAGCGTGCGGGGAAAATAAAATCATAACGGGATAGGACGGGGATTGCCAAGGCGCACTTGCCGCGTGCGTGAACACACTTTGTAAGTAGATAATTGAAATAGTCATTCAATAATTATTTTTACAAGGTCGGATTTAATATGAGAATGTCTTGGATAAAAGAAGACAAGTAACCGGACCCAAACTGGGTCCAACAGACCCATAGCATAATGTGTACATAGGAGGGTGAAATATCAGCGCGAGTGCCATTTATACATACGTATTAGTTACTACTACATATACCTATGTATTGTGAGAAATGTTGTTTAACTGTATGTGTCCAACCAAAGGCCAAGCGCTTACATTTTATTTCATAAACAACGGTACATTATATTACATCGTCGTCCTCCAGTCTTCATTCAACAAGGCGGAAAGATAATGAATTCCTTTGTTTAATTAGTGATACTGATAACATAGGTTACGAGTAGTTGAGTTTACATAATAAAATAATTTTAGTATGGTGTGATGAGCCCACTGCGTCATGCTTCACGATCACGACGACATGCGACACGACATGACGACGATTTACGCTACCTAATAACTGGTATTTATTTATTTATTCTTCAAACCAAATACAGACATGCTCCACATATAAAAAAAAAAAAACAGAACTAAGCACTCACTTTGTAAGAATTAATGAAACTTTAAAAAATTACAATTCGTCAGACATGTCCAAAATCTTCTTTAATATATAAAGGAACGAGCGATTTTCTGGCGACAACGCCCAGCCTAAACCGCTGAAGCTAGAAAGCTGAAATTTGGAAGGTAGGTTCCTTTTACAACGCAAGCACCCGCTAAGAAGGGATTTTTAGAAATTCCACCCCTAAGGGGGTGAAAAGGGGGGTTAAAGTTTTTTTGGTCCTTTTTATAACTCTGTAACCGGTGGCCTGATTCTCTTGAAATTTACAGGAAATACTAAGCATAAAAAAAAATTGAACACGTGTTTCAGGATTTTTCAAAATATTCCTGAAAATAGGGTGAAATGGGTTATTCAAGTTTGAGATTCGTAGTTTGGCTCTGTATTTAAATGTCTATAACTTTTTAATACAGCATACTAATGACTTGAAACTTTCAGTATGTACCTACTGAAAAAACTATAAATCAAACCACGTGTTTCAGGATTTTTCAAAAATGTCACTACAATATAAGTATGAAAAGAAATGAAATAATGAGGTTATTGTGGTGAAATTTATCAACCATTGACGCTATTGGCTTGAAATTTACATAGAAAACTACACAAATTTACAGAGAAAAATACGTATTTTTCAAAATAATCCTGAAAATGGGAAATAAAAACGGTTATTCAAGTTTGAGATGGGCTAAAGAAGAATGTTTGAAGTCCACCGTGTCATTAGATTCACTATGAAAAAATACAGTAAATGGTTTTTTTTAAAGAAAACCCATATAACGGGCTTATACATGATATTTTAAAGCAGCTTTCAGGAATTTCCGACTCTTAAAATAGGGTATTAGCTGATTTCGTCAAGATTTTTTACCCTAAGGCCCACGCAAATGAAATTGCGAGCGGGGCAGCTAGTTATGAATAAGAAACAAGACTGCAAAAAATAAAAATGTATAAACTTAAAAGCAAAAAGGAAAATTCCCGTACCGGGAATCGAACCCGAGCCTCCTGGGTGAAAGCCAGGTATCCTAGCCACTAGACCATACGGGATGTGACTATAATCCTGAAATTGTAAAACAGACCAACGGTTAAACCTGTTTTATAACTATTATGTGTGAGTATCTAATGGGCGCACACATTAATTTTGGCATTTACAATTACAGTGGCATTTACAATTACAGGTAATGGTCGATGCATTCAATTAAAATTTGGTTTGTCCAAATTTAAAGCCCAATCATGTAACTGACTTTACATTATAACAGTTTTAGAAAACCTCATGAATTCAGTGCAATGTGCAACATCATCAAATAGATAAATATTTTAGATTTTCGAAAATTCAACGAAATGCAAGAAACGGCTCGCAACTGCACGCGACCTTCCCATACTTTTGGCATGACTGTACCAAAACTGGTTCCCAATCACCATTCACTAAATTGTTAACTAGCCAAAGGAATATCCACTTTAGTTCGTGATCCATAAGATCTGTATAATTTTCCAGCATTTACTTTGGTGAGAAATTTTGAATTTTGTACGCAGAATTCTGTCTTAAATGATGAGTCAGTCTAGAGTAAAAAAAAAAACTTAGCTTGCATAGCTGAACGCAACAAAATCGTAAGTTATGCTCAATATCCTGGCTTCATAAACAGAGTACCTACTTAGGTAATTTAAAGCAAAGTTTTATTTACTTGAGATAACATAATTTCCCTTTACTTCCACGACAGAGGATGAATCATCGTGAGACGTTCAAATTAAACAATTAAACCGTTGCTACTAACCCAATGATCTAGCTATGAGTTTTTATAAGAGATCGTTATTTGGCTCTATGTTATGCCGAGCTGTGGGCGGAGTGCCTAACCAAGTTTTTAAGTTATTCGTATTCGAAAGTGAAAAGGTTTGCGGCCTTGTCAGGTTCATTTGTTGATTTTAACCGTCTCATTTAGATTCAATAACTTTATTTCTTTAGGCTTACAAAATAAGCAATCAGACAAGTCGTATTTTATACAGTTAATTGTTATGAAATAAGAAAGAAGTTGTTATTGATTTTCACTGCACTTGATTTTTTTTGTCCATTAGTGGAAGAAGATCTATATAAGATAGAAGATCCTATATAAATATTAACTCTGCCGATATAATCTATGCTAATGTTATAAGGAGGAAAAATTTGATTGTTTGTTTGTTTGAATTTAATAGGCTCAAACAACTCTGTTGAACATAGTCTATAGAAAATATTTAAAAAAGTTAGGTAACCCCATAAGAAATCTTCAATAATGTAACCTAACATTTATGTGAGTGTGTGTTAAATACTCACCCGTGCGAAGCCGGGGCGAACAGCTAGTGGATGATAAAGATAAGAAGTCGATTTGCTAACTTAGAACTAGCAGTGACACACTGCCTCCTTTGTAAGATTGCATTGTCTGAAATGAATCACCGATGTATCGTATGAAATGCTCAGGTGTACGTCATCATTATGGTACATAAAGTACGTTTAACAGGGCTACATAGATTTTTACTGAACATGACACAATTTGTCAGAATAGACGCAGTTATCGTGATTATCATAAATTTATTAAGAGGTGTGCAATTTATTTGATGGGTAATCTTAATCTGTCAGCATTACTTTTGTTGCTCGACATCCTATTTTTCCTTATTCATGTATTGAGGTAATAAATACAAAATAGTTTTCTAGTGAATGGCTAGCCTGGAGTAGAGGTGGAGACAAGTGGTTGTCGAGGGGAGTCGTGAACATGTAGAGAAGGTTAAATCAATTGCACCCATTATAGAATGGCAGAGGGCCGCCCCCCGCCCCGCCCCGCCCCGATCGACGCACAGCACAGCTATTTCTGACGCGTGGATCTCACACGGAGGGAGATCCAATTTGTTATTGAAATTGATGGATAACCGCTTTGATAAAATCAAAACTGTTGATACTGACCTACGGGCTTTCTAAATACCGAGAACCTATTAACTAGCTAGCTCTAAGGGTTAATTTAGTTTAAAATATAATGGTGACAAATAATCAGATTCAGATTCAAAGATTCAGAATAATCGTTCTAAGCGTGGTTCTAAATAAATTATTAATACGTTAACTCATCTATCTATCTACCTTGCCCGATTTCAAATATTCGGTGAAATTTCAAGTAGATTTAGAAAATGAGGTCGATGAGATGAGAATATTTTGATTTTGAGAGAAATGAGGTTTAAAGGGGTTTCCTATCTCACACCGAATTACTCAAGAAATCCGACGACATGCATGTCCGTCCGTCCTTCGTCCGTTGTCATCAAAGTTTATAAATCCTCTGCTTGTGCATAAAGTGCACTCTAATTATTATGACTCACATGACATGAAGTTGGTATTTATTACATTTTAATTAACATAAGCCACTGAACCTCAACCAGTTGCACCTCGACCCATCTTCCCAATTACAATAGGAGTTGGTTCCATATCACCGGTCGAGTTGGCTCGCGGAGTGGTGAACGCAATGCACCGATTGTGAAAGAGGTCGAGAGCGGGTCGAGCGGCCCGCAGTGCAGGTGCGACCCAAATCCACAGGCTGATACCCCCGTCGACTAGGGGTGTAACCAAGCGGAGCTATAGGGCCGGAAGGAACGTCCGATTCAAAATTCACTTTCGAACTTGGAACGTTCGACATTTCCGTTCCGGGTGTGCCGCCGGAAATTTCCAGGAGAAATAGATTTTTCGGTATACGCAGACAAGTCTCTCCAATATTGCATTTTCTAATTACATACATTACATATGATTTATTATCAGCGATCATTTAAGTACTTATACAAGGTGTAACAAAATATGTGTACTAAGCCGAAGGGGGAGGTTTCAGACCCCAATGGTGATCAGTTGTGGGGGGGGAGATAATCAAAAATTCCTATTTTTCGTTTCCCATACAAAAAGTTTTAATTTACTAGTGTCTGTGCTGTGACAGGTCCGGTTCTCAGGTGTGCCTCTACATTACACTTCGAAATTTTTTTAAGGATATATTCTAATGATATACCTACTTGATTTGGCATTATTTGAGTTCATACTATGAAGAAGGCCATAGGATAGTTTTTTTCCAGAATTCAGTATGGTTCCCTTGGGAGAGAGGATGTAAGTCAAAATGTGTGCTAAGTTTTAATTTGTAAACGCGTTATCCGATTCCATTATTTTTTTCTTTTTCCTAGAAACACTGTTGCAAGGTCGTAAAAAAACATTCAACATCCATCATTAATTCATCAGTCTATAGTTACAAAAGCCAGCATACAACACACATCGTAGATATTTGGTAGACTTCATGATTCTCTGACAAAAGGTTATTTTGACCTACTCACAGACAAAGACCGACATTCTGCCGTGCTAAGGATAAGAGCGGCAAGTGCATGCGCGCTAGTTTGGAGAAAATTGCTGTTTTTGTTGTTTACATCTACAAAATTTACTTTTTGATACTTCTGATGCATTTGTGTTACAGAGAAAATGATGTAGTTTTTAAAGGCTGGATAAGAATACTCCTACAACAACGATTACTTCGATAAAATAACAAAAAACATGTTATGCTGAGGAAGCTTACGGTTATTTAAAAACAAACACTTGCAATAAGCGTTGTAAGCAAAGCAACACACATAGAGCGCTAATGCTATGGAATTTTTTTTATCGCACTTTTGCTCATAAGAAGATATTTAGAAAATATTGTTATTTTAAGCATAACCGCGCTAACCACGTCACCTACGACGGTTATAACAAGGAATTCATAATATAAATACATTTTTACCTCAAACTACTAACGCTACTTACGGCGCTTGTTGCAAGTTAGTGAAGGAGTCATTTGAAGAAAATCTTAATGTTTTATAATTTTATTAACTTTATTATCACTTATCACATCAGCGTTTGTTAGAATAGCGAAAATAAGTTAAACAAAATATTTATAAGTATAAAATGTTTATTTGGAATTCAAAATTACCTATACACACATTCAAAATTATCATTCAAAATTACCTATATTAGTTAGTTATTACAGTCTCATTAACTTATACTAATCACCTGTTAAAATATAAATTTAACCTTTTTACTATCATTTTTCATTGCATATTATGCAGTATAATTATTTTTTAATTATTCTAAGATCGTTTTTGATGCTTAAAAAATATTTTAGATCGATATCTTGTTGATGTTACCTAAACTTTACTACGTACTTTGGATGACATTTAAAACAGATAAAAAATGAAACAAACACCTAAAACAATAAGGACTACCTACTTTAACAATAAAAACGCAACCTTCAAAAAATCTATAAACACAACTCGGAAAATTTACTCTTCTATGTATTAGTTATCATCCAACAGCTTTTCAGCAGAATAAGCGGTGGGCAAATTAATCCAAAAAGCTAAAAAATTTCGAGCATCAGAGGAATTAGCTATTCCATAATAAATAGCTGATTTTCTTTCCTGGGTTATCCCTCTAGGAAATTGTTTGCGCTGCATAGGAGGAAATTGATTTAATTTAGTTTTTAGTAATTTTTGTATGTAGAAAATCCAATGGTTTTGTTTTGAATTCCTCACTGTGACAAAATCTATACTTTAATTCGTAAAGGCCCCGCTCAACCCTCACAGCCAATTTATTACTCAAATAGACTCGTGGTTCATTTTTGCGAAACTTTTGCTGCGAAGAAATATCTTCGTCAGAGACGAAATCTGCTATTTCCAGCATTTTTACAATGTTTTCCATTTTTTTGCCCTTCTGGACCGAGTCCACAAAATCGTTAAAATCGTAAACTTTTCCTTTTCTTTAGAAAAATTGGGTTCAAAGAATTTCAGCGTTATGCTCTCAGCTGAAATATCACTGTTAATAATATCGACCAGAGAGCATAGCAGTGCCCAGTTCTTATGAGCAGAGCAGTTATCGAGCCAAAAAATACGAAATGTTTAATAAAATGTAGGCAGTTACTGCATTTATGGTAAGCACTCTATGTGCTATGTTTTAGGAAGTTTAGAGCATAACCGTGGCATGAGTCCTTACAACTGTAATTCTAAGGATTCTAAAAAAAATAAAGTACTTACTGCGCTTATCTAAATTGAAAATAGCCTTTAGAGCCTTTATTTTGAAAAACTGTCAAAGTAAAACTTATAGATCTCGATACGGCGGTTCCGAATATGATAGTAACTCAATATTGAAAAAAATGTTGCTTACGGCGGTTATCTTTAGCACGGCAGCATTACTGTCGAAATAGTTATCATGATCATTTTTATTCTTTGTATTTTAATGCACTGTAGGGAATTTTAATACGTGCATATGCATAGGCAAGGTAATGTTTTAGGTTCTTGACCGGCTTACGTTGTTTTATTGCAAGCGCAACGTAAACTGGGGCATACGCAGCGTGAGGCAATGGAGTCGAACAGCTGTTTCGTTTACTACGTCATTAAAACCATCGTTTACAGCTGAAACAGAAACAAACATAACCATGGAATAGACATGTCCAGGTACTGGATAAAATAAGCTTAGTACTTCTGAAATGAAACTTGGCAAGTGGCCACATAATACAGTATCGATGGGAGTACATACTCGGCACGCGAGAAGTTCAGAAAGATATTCGTGATAATGCCCTAAATTTAGGTCAAAATACCGCAAGCCAAAAACAACGTTTAAACAAGTTTCAGTAATTCTGAAAAAACCCGCACCCAAAGAGAAAACGGCTTTTCACAGCTCGCCTCCTGAAAAAGTACTAGGGCAACATAGACCGATAGCAGTTATTGTTATCAGCGCGGATGTCAGCGGGGGCGGCACTGATGGCGGGAGGCGGGGCGGCCTTCGTGACGTTAAACCGCATCTGTGTTTAGCGCCAACTACTGTTATACAACACTATCTTATCAGCTACGGTCGCCGCCGGGCAAAAAGATCATTGTCATCAACTAGCATACTCCTAAACGCTCATGTTAGCCTGGTACTGCGTGCAAATTTTCAGCTAAAATTTCCCGGTTTTCAGGGAAATTATGTATAGGTACACGGTAAACAGAAATTAAATTAATAAATTATAACGTAAAGGGGGGTCATTTAATGACTCGTCTAAATACCTACGTCTTTATTATTTCAGTCTTTATTAAGACGTCTCTGTACTTTTAAGTAATTAACAAAAGTCTTAAGTTTGAAAAGGCGCATCACGAGTAAGAAATCAAGATTTGGAACTACAATCGCCCTGAACTTTAAAACTTGGCCACTAAAATTACATTTTAACATTTTTCCAAAACTCCAACCTAAAAATGAACAAGGCTGCTTGCAGCAGCGAACAATAAAGAACAAACAATAGGTTGGCTGTGTCAATGCTAAGGCCTGACTGAACAAATAGAGGATGGCATGGCAGCGCGGGCAGCCCGCAAACATCCGCCAGGAAGTGCATTACCGGGAACCACTATGTGACGGGGGAAAGACCAACTTGCTTTACCAAGGATTGCTAATGAATAGCTAATGAGGTAAGTATATAGATTGCACTACTTAGTATGTACTAGAATAGTAAATATGGCAATTAAATTTACTTGAATAGTCCATAGTGGAACTCAAACAAAAAACACAATATTAAAAAAAAAGGCTAAAATATTTGATCCAATGACTGCTAACCAAATCAAGTGAACAAAGGCATGATCCAATATTCAAACCAAAATGGTACACTACTGGTACTTTTATCAACAATTTAACAGCTAGAGCGAAAGTAAGATAGAAAACTTGTCTAAAAATTTTATGGTTGTTAAAAATAAGTCTTTCCATGTGTTTTGTTATATCATAGGTAGCACACGTGCGCCGTGGATTAGCTCGTAGTTATAAGGGAAACAGTAGCAAACAATGCATGTTAAAAGCGATTAGTATTCAATGCAGTACGCTCTGTGAATTCTATCTTAGGTCGCAGGGGTCAAGACAATACGTCAACATAGCCCAGCTTTTCGCCAAAGGACTTGAGCGATCATTTTTCAATCCTTTGTGAATGACCGGATATGACTATATTAGGAGTAAATACTGAAGGTTAGGTACAGAATCATAGAGACTTCGCACGATTTTAGTATTTAACATACGAGTCAAAAAGCTTTGGTAAAAGTACCTATGAAAAAACTATAAACAGATGTCCCAGTAGAATTATCACCTCAGAACACCTAACATATGAGCGACCACAAACATCCGAGCCAGGTGGCCAAACAAATGCAACGTCTGGTGGAGGAAGGAAGCCTGTTTCGTTAGCGTTGGTTTGGTGAGATAAGTCTTTATTTGAAGTAGGTAATAGTTTAGTGGAGTGAAGGTTGAAACGGTTTCATTCTAATTTCGAGCTATTTATAGATTAAGGCGAGGTATTCCTGCAGCTGTAGGCATTTTGTCCTGTCTAAAGTTGCGCGCGAAATACTTAGCGCAGATGCAGCGCCAACGACATAGTATAGAAATAAGCAGTAGCATAATATTATTTCACTTTAGAAACGCTGTTGCTATGATCAAACTTTGTTAATAGTTTTCAGTTAGAGTTTCGTAAATAAATGAAGTTGTTACAACTTCATTTATTTACGAAACTCTAACTGAAAACTAATAAGCAGTAAACCAAGAAAATACTCCGTAATGGGAATAAACTGCCTCGAGACCCGGAAGAAAAGATAACAGATTAGTAAATATGTATCCATAGTGCACAGAGCTATCTGCGCCGCGACGTCTGTAGCGGGACTGCAACAATATAATCCTACATCTAGCTCTTTAACAATAGGAAACACAGCTATATCGCTTTAATTCTCGTATGAGATAACAAGTAGGTACGGTTAGCTAAACTGAAAACTATTAACAAAGTAGAAACGCTGTTGCTATGATCAAACTTTGTTAATAGTTTTCAGTTAGAGTTTCGTAAATAAATGAAGTTGTTACAACTTCATCTCTATTTATGTTTCTTAATATAGATAATGAATTAATAATAAAGTAATTGATCCCAAGATAACCAACCAAACCAAGAACGCTGAAAAACGTCTGGACCAGACCAACAAAAGGCATAGTTAATTTCCGAACTTCGTTTTTCAAGTACCTACAAAATTTGAAATAAATACCTACTCAAATAAAGAAGACAAAGAAGCAAATAGAGAACATTCGCTTCTATGATTTAAAATTTTGTTTGAAATAAATACAAAGAATAAAGGGTATCAAATAAAACAATTATAATAAAATATTATTATTTTCTCAAAATTCTCCAATATTCAATTCTAGCGTGCTTGTACCCGGTTAGTGGCTCAGGAGATGATAAGGCTATGGACATCACATAATTATTTTTTCCATTTGTGGTAAGGCTAGGAAGTCTATAATTTACATTTTCATCTTGAAATCACAACGATATTCGGATCGATGGGTTCGAACCTACAATTCTTTTTTCGACCTTTTTCAACGTATTTTACTTAGTATGAAACTTAGGCGATTTTCAAAACCTGTTTTGAATTGTCGAATTCCATACCTTTGATTTGAATTGCTCTCAATGAAAAAGTCTCATTGTATGAAAATTTGTTTTATGACCATATTTCAAAAAGTTTAATTTTTACAGACTTCTCTATATTTTTTCTGTAAATTATAAATCTATATCTACAAACGCATAGTACATTTTACATCGATCACTCTGCAATCTTCGGAGATAGGGGGTTGGTGGGGGAATGGTTAATTTTTTGACCATTTATTACATTTCACATCGATCGCTCTGCAATCTTTGGAGATAAGGGGGGGAATGGTCATTTATTCGACCTTTTTCTAAATATTTCAAAAAGTATAAAATTCATCAAAATTTCAAAATCTGTTTTGGAATGTGCAAATTGAAACCTTTCATTTGATACCCCATTCGACTCTGTAGGGTCCCATTTCAATATTCAATTTCAAAATTTGTACCTACTGAAAATCTTTATTTTGATTTTTCATTTTTTCATTTTTGCCGACCAGAGCGAGGTCGGCGCATTCTGCAGTGTTCGGGGAACTTCGGGAGGCTCGGCCGTCCGAGAAAGCCCGAACACTGCATCGATATGCTGCACACTTCGGGCTGCGTTTATTCAATAACTATTCTTACTCTTTATCTGTTTATATCAATTAGGTACCTTAGTAGTTTAAGACACAAAAATTTTGTTTTATCACTCACGTAATAAAAAACGTAAAGTATGTAACCAGAGGAATGTAACATTCGAGTCAAATCCTCAAGGGCTTAACGAATGTTAATATTTAATAACTAGAATAAGTTTTTCAAGAATAAATAAAATAAAAAAAAAAAAAAAATATTTTCATAATAAGCCGCCCCCACCGAATACATAATATGGTAACCGACTATTACTATAGAAGTGTTTTTATTTGAAATAATTGTTTCTGAGGTGCGTTTACACCTTGTAAATTTTTTTCAGGCAAATCGTACGAGTAGTTCTTGAGATAGGCTTTTTGTAATGGGTTTTACTTTTTTATTAAACGAAAAATAAAAACAACTCTTTGATCCGAACAACATCGCAACAGGTTAATACTCACTCCTCGATATCTCGCTTTTTATTGTAAGATGTGATTGCGGTTTTATTCGGGAAAAAAAGATAAAACTTATTTTACGTAAAGTAGAAAACGCTCTTATTCATGTTTTAATTGCAGTTTTTTACTATATAATAATTTAAAAAATCTGAAAACAAGCAGCGGAGCCATAATAGAAAAAGAATATAGGTATAGCGCACGGTTTAATTATTGAATTTTTCATCTGGGTCCCTAACTATGGTCATCACGGAAAATTTAGCATTTTAATGATAAAAAAAAAATTCAAATCGGTCCAGTAGTTTCGGAACAATTCAAACAAACAAACAATCAAATCTTTCCTCTTTATAATATTAGTATAGATAAAAGAAACCTATTAACATGTAATAAAATTATAGATTAAAAACTAGAGGTTAGCAGCTCGGGGGGAGTGCCTTGCCTTAGGCGGCCTTATCGCATTGGAGTTTTTACTTTTCATAACCTAAAACGTCTTTGATTTGATGGTAATCGATATCCATGTGTAAAATCTGCGATAGTAAACTTTCAGCCATCTTGGATTTGAAAATGGACATCTTTTTCGTAATCTACGTGTTTGATTTAGTCGAAAACGATACCCATATAAGTGGGTGTTAGGTCACACAGCACAGCTCGCTTCGCTCGCCGTGCTGTTCCTCTTTGTCGCATTGCAGCTCGCTTCGCTCGCCGCAGTGCTTCACCCGCTTGCTGGGAGAGGGGGGTCGTGGGGGTCACAGCACGTCTCGCTTCGCTCGCCGTGCTATTCTTCTTAGTCGCATTGCAGCTGGCTTCGCTCGCCGCAATGCTCCACCCGAAAAAAAAGGTCAAAATTTGGCCAATTTTCGGTTTTTTATAAAAAAAGAGGGTCTGGGGGGTCATAGGGTTCAAACGTTTTTTGGAGTTCAAAATGATTTCTTCTCCTCTACATAACTGTGAAAAAATTTTTCTTCTAGGTCGATCCGTTTGGGAGATACAAAAAGGGGGGGTGAAAATGTGGGTGGAGGGGGGGTGATTTTTTTTATTTTTCAACACTAGAAGAAACCTTCTATACGACACCGCAATCCAAATTTTTCTATAACGACTATTTCCGGTAGCAACTTCAAAAGGGGGGGTCTGGGGGCAAAGGGAGGGGGGAATTTTTGCCTGCCTTTGAACTATTTGACCCCCTCTATACAACCCCACAAAAAATAACATTCAGTATGGCTCTGTTTGGGAGCCCCCCTAAAGGGGGGGGGGGGAGAAGGGGCAAATTTGGAAAAGTCGGAATTTTCCTTAGGTCCCCCCGATGCCCTCTATACGATTCCGTAAAAAAAAACCATACCTATGATGGTGGAGGGGGCTCCACCATCAAGGAGAACAATTATGTCAATGCTTTATAGATATATAAAATGTTAATGTAGTTAACTAAATATTATTGGCTTCAATAAATCATTCCAGTAAGTAGATAATATATTTTTAAACTAGAACAATAACCTTTATTAATTTTCTGCCTTACATACCGATGATTTTATACTATGGCACTACGACCGTCACATATCATGTCAAAGGTTGAAGTAAAATTGAATCTAACGCCATTGTGTCAGAGACTAAAATTGCATAACAAATGAAACATTTACGTACTTCATAAATTAGCGGAAAAATTGACATAGGTCCGTCGTCTGTAAGCGCCAGAGCGCGACTGATCGTGTCTGCCAAGCCACCACGCTTGTGAATTTTGTAGTTATTTCAAAATAGTGAATTTGAAAATCATTTTATCAGGACAAACTCTGCGAATTTGTCTAGAAATAGTTACTGTCTTTAATTGAGTACAAAAAAAAACTTAAAATATCACATAGTTTAGTCATAATATTGAAAAAACATTTCAAAAAGGGGTAACTTCGAGATTTTTTTTTCCCGAGCGAAGTTTATAAAATCTTGTATCTGAATGCGAATTTGACTAGACTAAATCCTTAACTATTACATATCTTTTTTACAGAATTTTTAATCAGTATTCCTACATCTCAGATGGTTTTGAAAACCACAAAAGTGCAGCCTCTGTTGGCCTACCTGGCCTTAAGTACGATTTATAGCAACAATGGCATGAAGGTCACGCTCACATTCAAAGACTCTAGCTAGTGAATAGGTGTTAAACGTTAATAACTGTCGATGTAAATAAGATATGAAATACTTAATAAGAAAGTGCCGTATGCACTCGCTGGGCCGTCCTTCAAGTAACTACAGACCAATTGTGATCGTATGAGTTCTTCACACCAGCTCGTTAGAGACGGGAGGATGTGCAACTCGAGCAGGGCCCTGCCAGTAAAGTGATCTCTGTACTGTTACAGACAGGGGTTATTGTTTATTGCGCACCAGTAAAGGAACTCTACGGTTATCTTATTCATTTTTGGGGTCAGTTGTTTGGTTGGTATTTGGTACGCCCACGTCAAGACACTCTATAAAGGGAGCTGTTTGCTTTGAGAAGTTTAAGATTAAAATGCTTATATAAGTTGGAACTTCCAACTTGGAAGTTCTCAAAAACTACAGACTTCCACAGCGAATAAAATGTTTTGTTGTTTATATTTTTTATTACAGAGCTTTGTGAAAAAGTCAGCTAATGCAGTTCTGATCTGATATGAACGCAGTTCAACCTTGTCCAGTTATGAGCGCGTTCGTACGCTGAACTTAATTAAAAGGCGATAGCAAGCGCACAGAACAAAACCACAACATTTACAAGCGATACCGCATAACAACAGTACATTGAAGCTCAATTGAGCTCCATTCGCTGGGCGACTTTTAACTGGATCTTATATTTTGCAGCATCGGTCTACCTCGGCACGAACGCTGTAAATCAGGGTATTGTACCTCTATTGTCATCATTATTGAGGACATATTGCAACGGCATAAGGAGCAGACCAGGCGCGTCACAGAGTGAAAGTCGTCACAGACCGCTGGGGCAGTGATGAAACAGCTCATAAATGGTGCGGAGAGAATAATAGAGATTACAAGGCCACATGAGTTCATTTTGTCGCTGATACGGTTTGAAGCAATTGGGTTATTTTGGTTCTTCGGAATTGAAATTCAAATGTACGTAGCAAATTACCTAATTTACTAGCCAGGATCTGCAAAAGCAACATAATTCTTCATCTCCAAAGGGTTTAACGTTGCCCAATCGTCAATGTAAACATTGAAAGGTAGGCAATCGGAGTGACAAAGCGCGCAATCAGCAGGAGTGGTCGTTGCAATCGAGCGTGACTTGCTGGCCGCGCCAGATTCTAATCCCTGACAATCATTGCATCAGACCAACTGGATTGTATTTGCATACATTCGATCGAAGTGTAAAGCGATTAAATTAAACTAAACGGCGAAATTGTATATTTAATTATTTAATGTAATGATTCAGAGTCAAAAACACCATGTATTATTTAAACCCTTGAACCTTGGGTTTACGCTGTGAATTCTGCTAAATAGATATATACAATTAATTCGTGAAAAACGAATTACCACCTTGGCACTAGCAGGAAGTGTGGGAATAACAAAGGCTCATATCTCCAGTTTATCCCGACACGTAGTAAACTTTGCCTGCCTCATAAACTTCTGCATTAACTTGAGCAGTGTCTTACGAACCAACGCGCCAACCAACCAATAGGTACACTATACCTACTTGTTGGCGCCTGTAGTCGGTACCTTAGTACCTTCTTGTGGGGAAAGATTGAAAAAGTTTTAAAAGAAAGGACGAAATAAAGGATATATATAGTGTTTTGTTTTAACCAGAAGACCCAACAGTAAATTGAGAGAAACCAGAAGAAACTTAATTCGCAAGAAATTACTTAGTCAAGAAGGGTCCATCGAATTTCAAACATTTTTTTAGATATTGATGTTAGTTAAGTGTCATCGATGTTGCACGCTTCATTGGATACAGGTGTGAAACAATGACGACGTGGGAAACCGACACAATGACAATATTATGGAAACCGTTGGAATTGACTCTAATCATGTTACGGTTACATGAGTGACTCAAGTAACAGGACCGTTTTGTGGCACCGTGTTGTTCGCAGGTGAATATGAGTATGAGTATTATGCATGTTTAGATTTGTTGGTTGGAATTCCTTCTGACACATTTGTATACGATAGGTCCTTGGGCGATGATTTCGACACCATTGAGTTTGTAATGGGTAAGTAAGTAAATCCAGCTAGGTGCAAGGCGACTCGACCATTGAGGGTTCTGTACCATCGTGCGTAACTATTTCGCCAAAAGAAACCCTTTAACAGTATTTTATCGGTACTCAACTTGGTAATGAAATGACTTTGTATTTTGTTATACTATAAAATAAATAAAAATAAACATCTTTTATTTCAGACATCATTAGATCGGCATCAGTTATAATATCAGCAATAGATCCGATCAAAATTTCATAAGAAAAATTTTCGGTACATATTTTGAATGTTGTAATTTTAAAAGATACCTGACAAGACAAACGAAATTCGTCCCGGTCCGATTTTCATTGAGTGAGATATCAAGTCAAAGGTATTGGAAAATTGTATTAGTTTCAAACTTTTTCAAATATATTGAAAAGAGGCGAATAATTTTCCAGTATTTACGTGCGTTGCGTTTTTATAATTTCTTTTTAGTAAGCGGGAAGAATATGAGGTTTTGTTTGACGCATATTGATTATTGACCAATAATTCAAAATTCCCATATAAACCAAACATAAACATAACACATAAACGCAAAATGTCCAATTCCCAGAATGACTAATACGCAGAATGACGCATACGCCAAACGACTAAAACGCATGTGGATCCTCCCTCTGACAGACGGATGGACTGACAGCGTAGGCTAGTAATAGTAGGGTTCCATTATAACCTTCGGGCACGGAACCCTTATTAGTTTTTAAGACTTTGTATCTCATTTAGATGTGTCGTTCTGCAATGCAGACGATGACAATATTTTAAGGTTTAAGGCGCATACAGTAGCTGATTGCTCCTCTTTGGAGGCTTTCTCCTCCTAGAGTAGTCAATTTTATGGGCTGAAAAAAATATATGTTGTACATTGACCTTTTATCTGTAAAGTGAACGTACAAAAATGTTCTACGTGCTCGTTTACCTGGTGAAAAAAAATCACAGTGGAGCTGTTTCTGACTGAAAAAGTGTATCTACTTCTAAACTACTTAGAATTTTATACTTTTTTTTTCACCATCATGTCGGCAAAGACTTTATCTTCAAACTGAACGTATGATTTTGTGATACGACGGTTTTTCACATAGAAAATCATTATTTTAAATTTTTGCGTATGATTAGTGGGCGGTAACCTTTGAAGGTAGTCTGCGCGGGCGACGGGCGGCAGTGAAACCCTGACTGTCGTACGGGGAGGTTGTGTTCGTCTGCCTCGCGCTCTAGGTGAGCGCGAGGCGTACTTTTGCTTTTTTACTATAATGCTATATTGATGCACATAGACGCTTTATTTATTATTCAAAGTTATCCGCGCATGGACGCTTTATTTGGTGTAAGACAGTTTGTAAAATATTGAAAATTCCGAAGATCAGTAAGCTGAAGAAAGCCAGAGCTCTGAAAGCTCGTTATTTTAGAAAATTTATGCTATTGTAACTACCTATTAGCAATCTTATGTAGATTTTACATATTTGTATATTTATTTTAGGAGATCGGGTAGGTACTAAACTAGGTAGGAACAAATGAACGACAATGTAAGTAAATACTCCTTAGACCTACCCATTTATTTGTTTTATTACTGATCTTACATTATTATTTATTTATAGATTTACAGTGACCGGACAAGTTGAAACTGGAGTGAAAATGTTTTGCTACAGGTAAAACATCCATTACGCTTAGGTAGGTAGCTAATATTAGGTAGGTAGCTATGATGTATTATGCGACGAAATAAAATATGTACCTACGTACGGCATTCTTCCTAACGCGGTTCATGATCGTCTTCAGAATTCTAGTATGGCTGCAACAGTTCTATGACTCTCCGAAGTGAAGCACTAGGTAGGTACACCCCCACCTTACTTACTGTTATGAAATGGGAATGGGATTCAAAATGTAAAGGAGACTGGGTAAAAATGGTACATAGCCTTTTTTCATCTCCTAGAGCTCGGATATTTTTAAACTTACGCGATCTGAACTCATAATTATTATTACTATTTTAACGGGTAGGTATTTATCGTGTTTTTACGGGTATTTTTTATTTACGAGTATTTTTTACGGGTTTTCTTCGCGACGGCCACCCTTTGTACTTGTACATAATTATCTAGAATTCTAGATAAACAAGTACGACAATTGCGAGTGTAACTCGCGCGCCGAGGGTTTTGAAGTTTTGTCGTTTAGGTTGTTACGTTTATTGACGACCTCTTGGCGCGGTGGGCTTACAACGCAGGAGGTTGCGGTTACTACAGAGATTAGTGGGTAGGTAAGTGCGTTGGTACCAACGCACTTATTTTTTTTTATTTTTTAAAAATAAATAAATAATGTTATCATTGCTTTATTGTCCACATTATTGGCTATCAAATGAGCCCTCTATCGTCTTCCTAGGACCTCTACATGGGTAGCTATAGCTAAATCAGTACAAGCACCCGTGCTTCGAGGCAAAAGAAAACAAAATGACTGCCATTTTGCAATGGAGGTAGAAAAAAGATAGGAATAGTGATTTTTCGATAAAATTTACCGTATTTCACTCCCCCCCCCCCCCCCAAAGTCTCCGACACCGGTGACCAGACACATTGTATATTTATCTACAAACGCTTTGTACATTTTATATCGATCACTCTGCAATCTTCGGAGATAGGGGGGGGGGGGGGGATGGCCAATTTTTCGACCTTTATCTAAATATTTCGAAAAGTATAAAACCTTTTGAAATTTCAAAAACTGTTTTGGAATGTGCAAATTGATACCCCACCCCACTCGACGGGGGTAGTCTCCCCTTTAGAAATCCCCCCCCCCCCTTTTTGACCATAATTTTTAAAAGTAGTTATGTTAACAGACTTCTCTGGTAGTCACCACTTTAGAAATTTTTCCCGCCCTTTTTTGACCATATTTCAAAAAGTATTATTTTTATAGACTTCTTTATATTTTTCCTGTAAAATATATTGATCCATATCTTCAAATACTTGGTACATTTTACATACGTGGGGGGGGGAGGGGGAATGGTAATTTTTTCGACCTTTTTCTCAAAAAGTATAAAATTTATCAAAATTTCCAAAACGAAATGTACAAATCAGTACCTTTCATTTCATACCACCTTAATTTCTGTAGGTCCCATTTAAAATTTCGATTTCAAAATTTGTAGGGGGAAGTGGGGTACATTGATACACAAAAATCCATAAAATGTGTCTAAATATAAAATTATTCATTTATTTTGCATTACACGTTTAGCTAAATAATTAAATATTATAATGACATAGTTTAAAATTGTTTGAGTCATCAAAGAAAAGAAATAATTAACGTTTAGTAAAAAATGGCTTTTGTATCAATCTGCCCCATTAGCGGGGTAGTTTGATACACCACGTGGGGCACTTTCATACAGGGTGGAATAGCTATGAAAATGGTCAAATTAAAAAACTTTTACATTGTTTCTTCTTGTTTATTGTGATGAGATCATAATCAGCCTTCTAATCTAAGTTACTCGTGTAATTATTATATCAGAGCTAATTCACAGCCAGGCTCAAATAATCAATAAATCAAACTACGAATCTTATTGTTTTTAAAAAAGCAATATCAATATTTTTCTTCTCTTATTGCACATTATATGCACTCAAATGAATATAAAGAGATTCATAGATGGTTCGAGTTGAGCCTTTCGTAAAATTTCGTGTACTAAGGGCAACTTCTCTAATATCGACACTTCCACATCTGGAGGGACAGAAATGTAAAACGTGGTCAATTTGTTTTCTCAATTATAAGACCTCTTATACTCAGTCAAGTTGTATATAGAAATGACTTTAGACATATAATGTGGTACCGATGTTTTTTTTGTACAGAAATGGAGCATCTTAATACAGAGACGGGGCACAATGATACACATCAATGTGCCCCGCACTTTGTTGCATCAAAGTGCCCCCAACGACATTTTTGAATATTCAAATTATCATTCTAAAACGCACTTTTATTTTAAGTTATATTAACAAAAATCATAATTATTGATAGTTTAACTTGCCTTTGGTATATAAAAATCCTCGTTAGATGTTATCGAAGAGCATCGATACACTTTCATATATTGTGTCAAAATGTACTTATGAATGCTCAAAACACATCTCGGCAAGCCCTAGGCCGCTCGTTGACAGACAGTCGGTGCGGTTACAATGGATGCTTTCGGACCTTTTTGTGAACGTTTTAGTGACGGCGCCACTCAAATCCATTCAGTCAATTATTAGATAAGGCTAGTGTATCAATGTGCCCCTTGTATCAATGCACCCCGCCTCCCCCTACTGAAAATCTTCATTTTAATTTTTTATTTATTTTTCTATAAATCTGTGCGGGCGCACTAAATGTATTATTATTTCAAATTTCAAGTCAATAGCTGCAGTAGTTTCTGAAATATTATGGATTCAAAACACAAAACAGAATCAAAGTCATAAGGATCCCTGGACCAAGAGACAAAATTTATATATCGTAGATTTTTTTTCTTTTGTTTTCTTTCTGCTGGTTTTTAGGGTTTTGACCTCGGTTTCAAACCCCTAAAAAACAGCAGAAAGAAAATAAAAGAAAAAAAATCTATTATATAAAAGTAAATTTGTCTCTTGGTCCAGGATGCCCTTTCTCCTCTTGCTTAGAAATTTACTGTTTTATCAAATCTTTACATCCGATTTCTGGCATCATTTCTTTGAATAGGTGTAAAAACCTATATGTAAATAGGTACCATCTAATGGTAATTTTTTTCTCTTGGTCCATTATGACCTTTTTCCTTTAGCTCAGAGATTTATTGTTTCAAATTATTCCACCCGTATAACCTACCTATCATTGATATCCTACAAACATTGAAAATTAGAGAAGCTTGTATGAATGTTTGTTACCATGTACCTAACTACTAAACTGATTTGCATAAAACTTTCGAATGATTGGAATATAGGCTAGTTTAGAAGGAAATTACCTACAACGCGAACGCCCCGCGCCGCGCGGGTAGTAACAAGAGGCGGTAAGGCGGTAACATACATACTTATTACTTACCTACCTAAAGTACCGAGTTCTGTTCTCAGACCAAGAACAAATACTTGCAGAATTTTAAAGACAAAGATACATTTATTTAGCTTCACAAGAACAGCACAGACATAAATAAAGATAGACAATTTGTAAAAAAATATCCCGCAGTGGGAATTGAACCCGCAATTATCGCGTGTCAGCCGGCTTGGTTTACCACGCGGCCATGAAGGATTTCTACTTATCTTTTGCGGCTTACGCGCGAAATCTATTTCATTTTCTTGGCTATGCGGCGCCGGCGGCGGGGGGCGCGCGGAAGGGTGCGGGCCGAAACCATAGCCCCGCCCAAATTGCTCAAGGTCATTCGCTCCTGTATGCGCCTTAATTGATTTTTCCTCTCTATGAATCACTAGTCTCTGATTAAATGAATGAAGAAATTTTAATGTTATTCTTACATTAAAATTTTGTTGTGAAGGTATAACAGAAGACACTGCTTATTTTTAAAGATAGCGTTCTGTTTGTACTTAACAAGAATGTAATTTTTTATGCGGATCCCTAACTTTTTTGTTGTTTATATTTCTATACCCTATTTTCATTAGGGAAGATTTAGGATTCTAACGGTGAAGGAATTTTTCAAATCGGTCCTTTTCTTTCGGAGCCTATTCAATTCAAACGAGCAAATCTTTCCTCTTTATAATATTAGTATAGACATAGATGTTGAAATATCTTTGTCAATTGGTATTGTGTGATCTAAGCACTCTCTCCAACTCTACAAGTCACCGAGCTCGCGTTCGGGGAGATTTGAACCTTAGAGATAACCCCGACTGCGACTGCGGCTATGCATTATAATAACCAAAACTTTGGGATTTGAGAAGTTAATAAGCGAATGAGCTTACGCCTCTCAAAATCTCCCAGTCCCGTTAACTTTTCGGTTGCTAGCTCTACTTGTGCCACTTTTCGCCTGGCAGTCATGATTGCCGTCTAAGCGACGTTAATGCCTATTGCCTGCTGCTCTGCTATCCGTTTCCTCAATTATTCGCCCCGGCTGGATGGGAGGCTAATTTGATGGGCCACAGACCACCCGAGTCGAGAGCCAGACAAATGACGTTGTTTAGTACTCGAGAAGATCTCTTCATTTAGCAGATAGTGCATTGGAATCCATCTTGTAGAAATTAAAATAAAGCTAAATTGTAAGCTTGATTGATTGACTTCGTTTTATTCAAGTACTGAGGTAAAACTTTCAATCAAAGCATTCAGTTGAAGCTTAAATATTCATGGAGTCCTTGAGTCTCTAACTGAACTACTCGAAAGCGATCAATAAATCTATTCATAATTTAAGTAGAGTCATACAAATTTGCTGCTTAGTTCTAACAACACTCACTGCGCCCGTAACGCATATTTCTGGTCACAACAGATGTGCGCCCGTAGGTCGTCAAGCTGTAGTTGGGCAGTCAGTGCGTTAAAGGCTTCAATACTCACAACTCGAAGCATTGAGAATTAAACATATCTTTTATGACCCCCAGTCACTTCTCAGTGACATCATTGCACTGATACCTACCGTTAGTTATAAACTGGTAAAGTTGGGCATTAACAGCTCATAAAATGAGCGTTCATTTCTAAGAATCTGATAACTCGAAGGCTCTTCTTCGCGGAGTGCAAACAATAGAAAAAGTCCCTGATAAAGGAGATAATAGATATCTCTAATTAGTCAAATTCTCACAAAGAACATTCTAGCAAATAAATTAACTAATGAGATGGCTGGACGGTTGGCTCTCCGAACCCCATCAGTTAAGTGCTTTGTGCACTTTACTGATGAAGATTTTTGTCGAGATATGTATAAGTGACTATTATTATATTTATATGTTGTTAATTTTTGCCTGCTCGCGGATTATAAATGGAACTGATTTAGTGATTAAGATTTTAAACCCTCCGTAAATCTACATTTATATATAAAGAGGAAAGATTAGATTGTTTGTTTGTCTGGATTGAATAGGCTCCGAAACTACTGGAGCGATTTCAAAAATTATTTCACCATTATCCCTGATGAACATATTATATGATATAGAATATTTTTTGTTAGATACTCGCGCTACGCCCCGGTGACCGCTAGTTTGTCAATAAATTCGTCTCCCAAACTCCAGAGTTCGTCAACAGGACCCTAAAATTTCACCCTCTGAATGTGAGTTGACGAATCGTGAAAATTCAATTATTATCAAGCTTGCATTTGTGACGAGCACCTCTTTTACGCAAACGTTGAATTTTTATTGCGTTGTTATAATCTTAACTTTTTTGTTATTTTGTGTTGTTGTTATTGTTGGATGTCTCTTGCGCATGACCTGCCCGGTTGAATCCCAGCAGTGGGTAAAATCAAAATCAGACTGCATTATGATAATTTTCTATATGTATTTATACGTAATGTAATGTACCAACCTAAATATACCTAAGTACATAAAAAAATTATCCAACAAAAAAATATTTTTCGCGCTGCAGCGGTGTAATGTATTGTGTTGTAATTGTAAACGTTGTTTAATTCTATGAGAAGATTTATTTCTAAGAGAACACCACGTTTGGTCTATGAAATTGGGTTATTCTAGCATTTGATGTATAAATATTGCTATATTACAGCCATTTATGATGATGACGTGTTTGTTAGTCTTGTGAAAAGAAATCAATGACAAAATATTTATTTTTTATAATAACTACATAACTGTTTGAAATTTGACTTGCCTAAGTGCTTATTTTGTGAGCCTAAAGAAACAAAGTTATTGAATCTGAATCTGTTATACACAGTTATCGGTCGGATATTGTGTGCATTTATCTACCGGGTGGATCTGCCAGACGGTGGTCGGCGGCGGCAGAATGTCCTGAGCACAACGGGAGCGAGACAATGGCTCTTGGAGCGGCACAGAATAACAAATACATTCGAGGAAAACGACTCGCTTTATTACGGACAATATTACCGGGAATCGCTGGATTGGCGTACTTGCGGTGAGGGAGGCCTGATGAAATTAATTCTTAAAAATTAATGGTGGTAAAATGTCCTGCTCATGTATAAACGAATTAGTACTTGGCTAGAGTGACATAGGTATGTACATTAAATTCGTAATGTTGTAGGTACCTACACATTGAGTACCTACAACAATGAGAATTAAATATATATGTATGGCCGAATAATTGCTATGCGAATTTCAAGATATCGTGGTTGGCATATTGCGTTTTGCAGATGCTGAGTGGCAGCCGTTATTTCATACTTTTTCTAAATTATATTTTTCTGTTTCATCTTATTTTACTGACACGATTATATATTAAAATAGCTCCATAAAGTAAAAAGAGAGGTATCGCATCGTCACAGGCGAAGGCGGGATGCAAGCAAGGTCGACGGCCGCGACACGCGACGTGCGCCTGCGCCGAAGGACACAGTAACGAACACCGGCAGTAGTCTAACTGCTAGGTATTGCAGTGATTCTGACAAGGATAAGAGACAAAATTACATAATGAATAACAACAAATTAGAACTAATATTTAGAATTGAACAGTTACACTAACTACAGACTGTTGCAAACAATCTAGGAGGAGGTAGCTGAACGGATCCATATTAATACCAGACAGAAGAACTGCATGTTTCTATCCAGGAAAAGACTACAAAGATAAACTCGTGTTTTCAAAAGCTGATAAAACAGATAATTTGATTTAATTTTTTTGTGACCGCTTATGATTAACAGTAGATTTTAGACAGACACGGTCAGCTTATCTGTGTTCCAAGCTAAACCGACAAGCACTTGACAAGGGGCTAGTTTATAAAGATGAACTGTTTTGAAGAACTGCAGTTGACCAGCGAGTGACTCACATTGTAAGAGGCCAATGCACTTCTGGGATTAAGACTAATATTAATATCTACTCCAATCTGTATCATTCGTATCTTCTGGTCGCGTCGTAGTCTTATGGTCGATAAGATACCAGCTCAAAAAGTGTCTCACCGTAACTAAGCAGTTATGCAAATGCAGTACTGTATATAAGTTACATTGCCCTCCCTTAAGTAGCGAGCATCGCAACGGGATCCGTCAAGTACTCTGAGTATCAATCAACAATGGGTCTGCACCGCACTAGCCATTACTGGATCATGTATCCAATCAACTAGACATGTGCGCCGACGTTGAAATAGTCGGCGGCGGACGCCGGTCTGAAATCGGCGGCGGCGGCGTGATTTCGGCGTGAAATCGGCGTGATAGTATTTGTTTAGAATCTGTTATTATTAATTTAAAAATGCTTGCATACTGTAATTTATAATTTATTATGCTTTCTTATGTTAAACATACCTAAATTAGGTAGTTTAAAACATCTAGCGTTCCTCCAGTAGGTTCAGGCCCCCAAACTTTAATTAGGTACCTATGTAAAATAAGGAACATATTTTGGATAGGTAGGTAGGTAAGGTACATACATAGAGCCCTCACCAGATATATGGTGTCGCGCCAACTTTGGCTCAGTGGATAAACAACATGCTCAAAAACAGAGCGATACAAGTGACAATCAATAAAACCACCAGAGGTATAGTTGTCAGGGGTAGACGTGTGCGCCGCGCCGACCCGCCGCCGCCGCTGGCAAATTTTTCACGCCGCCGCCGCCGATCAGCCAATCGGCGTGAATTCGGCGTGACACGTTACCTTTTAGACGCTTTGAAAACCCCGTCATTTTATTGATTATTATTACCAGGGATCGGAATAGGTAAAGTTTATAAGTACCAAATGACGTCATATACGCTAGTACGATAGCTTAGGTTTAGGTAGAAGTACTCCTATTTCTGCATATGGACTCAGTTTTGGTCCATTATGCGTGGTGTGAGTGCTAGCAGAGCCAGCCTAACTTCGTCTTTAAGCGCAGAATCTTCCTGGGATCTTCACAGGCTTCGCGGAGTGACCTCGGCAAGTTGAGCATTTCTGTTCGTGTTGCTGCTACTCCCTCGCATTCCTGGACAACGTGGGCAGCTGATTCGTCGCCACTGAGGCATCCTCTGGAGAGAGGACTGTCTGTCGCTCCGATGGTGAATAGGTGTTTGTTCAGTAAGCAATTCCCTGTTAGTGTTCCTACCAGAATACGCAGGTTGATTAAGGTTCAATAAACGTATAGTTAGATTCTTTGATATTGATGTCAGCGCCTCTCTAGTTTGACTTGCGTGGGCGTGTCCATCGTTCATTATGCATCATTCTAGTTTTGAGCCTAATCCATGTTTGGAGTAATGAAAATGGCAAGGGGAGGAAAGGCAGTGGATCTTCTGTGGTAGTTTCCGATCCTCGCCGTGCCAGTTCATCAGCGGCGTCATTTCCTAGCGATCCGCTATGTCCTTTTATCCATTGAAGGGTAATCTTGTTGTTTGTTTATTTCTTATACCAGATGGCATTCGTACACTAACTTGAAGTTGCAGCTACTCCCCTCCAAGGCTATGAGTATGGCAGCACTATCGGAGAGAATGCGAACACATTAGTCATATTCCTCTCTTTTGTATTGCTGTGGCCGCCTGAGTTATTGCTACACATTCGCATTGAAATATAGAGCTGTGCCTTCCTAGTGTTACTGATATGTTAATGTTTAGGTCCATCCAATGAGTGGACCCCGGCGCCTGTGCCTGTGTCCGTTTTAGAGCCATCTGTATAGATCTGACTGACTTTGTGTACCAGATTCATCTTTCTGATGCTCGTATAGTTGTATTTGGTAGTGCTTGTTTAGCATTGGTTTGCTGGGTATTCTATCACATGGAGCAGCTATGAGGGGTTAATAATTTATAGCCCTGTCCAAGATCTGGGCGTGTGGACTGCTTGTGATTGCCCAGAGACCTATGTTTTGTAGTGTTAGGGCTGACATTGTAGCCTCTTGTTGTATGTAAAGATCTAATGGTGCGAGGTCTAGAATGATATCTAGGGCAGCGCCGGGAATGGTTCTCATGCAGCCTGTTATGGCTGAGCAGGCCATTCTTTGGAACCGCTGTAGTCTCGTTATCACGGCGCTTAACTCCGTTCTTGTCCACCAGACTATCGCTCCGTAGGTTAATGTTGGTCTAATTATAGCAGTGTAGAGCCACATGGTTATTTTTGGTGAGATCCCTGAGGTTTTGCCAAGCATTCTGCTAATGCAGCAGAATG
Organism: Eupithecia pulchellata; assembly: GCA_963931895.1. Taxonomy (NCBI): domain Eukaryota; kingdom Metazoa; phylum Arthropoda; class Insecta; order Lepidoptera; family Geometridae; genus Eupithecia; species Eupithecia pulchellata. The sequence continues at coordinate 936,843 of OZ007529.1, read as the reverse complement.
CTGGTAGAGGGTTGACGTTGAAGTTTGTTGTCAAGATGTTTGTTCCACAGCAGTTTGCTATCTAGTATGACTCCTAGGTAGGTACTTGACTTCTGTTTTTAGCTTGATCTCTGTGTTGAATAATTTAGGGAGTTTAATGTTTCCCAGATGTCGCTTGTTTGTGAACATTATTAGTTCCGTTTTGGTTGGATTAACTGAGAGTTCATGGTCGGTACACCATGCTTAGATGGTTTTGAAGGCAAGTTTCATCAGTTCGCGTAGTGTGTTTTCGAAACAGCCGATCGCCAAGATCGCGAGTTCATCCGCATATCCTACTGTGATGTTTTCGAAACAGCCTGTCGCCAAGATCGCACGGTCATCCGCATATCCTATTGTGACCAGTCCGCGTCCGTTGAGGTCGTGGATTAGCTCTTCAACAACTATGTTTCATAAAAGGGACGGTAAGACGCCGCCTTGGGGGCAACCCCTGACAACTATACCTCTGGTGGTTTTATTGATTGTCACTTGTATCGCTCTGTTTTTGAGCATGTTGTTTATACACTGAGCCAAAGTTGGCGCGACACCATATATCTGGTGAGGGCTCTATGTATGTACCTATCCAAAATATGTTCCTTATTTTACATAGGTACCTAATTAAAGTTTGGGGGCCTGAACCTACTGGAGGAACGCTAGATGTTTTAAACTACCTAATTTAGGTATGTTTAACATAAGAAAGCATAATAAATTATAAATTATAACAGTATGTAAGCATTTTTAAATTAATAATAACAGATTCTAAACAAATACTATCACGCCGATTTCACGCCGAAATCACGCCGCCGCCGCCGATTTCAGACCGGCGTCCGCCGCCGACTATTTCAACGTCGGCGCACATGTCTAGTCAGGGGTTGCCCCCAAGGCGGCGTCTTACCGCCCCTTTTATGAAACATAGTTGTTGAAGAGCTAATCCACGACCTCAACGGACGCGGACTGGTCACAATAGGATATGCGGATGACCGTGCGATCTTGGCGACAGGCTGTTTCGAAAACACACTACGCGAACTGATGAAACTTGCCTTCAAAACCATCTAAGCATGGTGTACCGACCATGAACTCTCAGTTAATCCAACCAAAACGGAACTAATAATGTTCACAAACAAGCGACATCTGGGAAACATTAAACTCCCTAAATTATTCAACACAGAGATCAAGCTAAAAACAGAAGTCAAGTACCTAGGAGTCATACTAGATAGCAAACTGCTGTGGAACAAACATCTTGACAACAAACTTCAACGTGCGACGTCAACCCTCTACCAGCATTCTGCTGCATTAGCAGAATGCTTGGCAAAACCTCGGGTATCTCACCAAAAATAACCATGTGGCTCTACACTGCTATAATTAGACCAACATTAACCTACGGAGCGATAGTCTGGTGGACAAGAACGGAGTTAAGCGCCGTGATAACGAGACTACAGCGGTTCCAAAGAATGGCCTGCTCAGCCATAACAGGCTGCATGAGAACCATTCCCGGCGCTGCCCTAGATATCATTCTAGACCTCGCACCATTAGATCTTTACATACAACAAGAGGCTACAATGTCAGCCCTAACACTACAAAACATAGGTCTCTGGGCAATCACAAGCAGTCCACACGCCCAGATCTTGGACAGGGCTATAAATCACTAATGAAGAATTCTGGCCGAAGAATGTGCTGTTCCGGCGTTTTCGCGGACGATTACCGGTCGCAGCACATATTGCGTCATTACGTGTTAGTAATTAGGTTTATTTTATATATATGTTAGGTTAAGGTACCTATATATTTTATATGGGCCTTAGTTTTTAAGTATTTTCCATCTTGTACTAGACTAATGTTGCCTGAAATAAATGAATATTATTATTATTATTATTATTATAAATTATTAACCCCTCATAGCTGTCCCATGTGATAGAATACCCAGCAAACCAATGCTAAACAAGCACTACCAAATACAACTATACGAGCATCAGAAAGATGAATCTGGTACACAAAGTAAGTCAGATCTATACAGATGGCTCTAAAACGGACACAGGCACAGGCGCCGGGGTCCACTCATTGGACCTAAACATTAACATATCAGTAACACTAGGAAGGCACAGCTCTATATTTCAATGCGAATGTGTAGCAGTAACTCAGGCGGCCACAGCTGTACAAAAGAGAGGAATATGACCAATGTGTTCGCATTCTCTCCGATAGTGCTGCCATACTCAAAGCCTTGGAGGGGAGTAGCTGCAACTCCAAGTTAGTGTACGAATGCCATCTGGTATAAGAAATAAACAAACAACAAGATTACCCTTCAATGGATAAAAGGACATAGCGGATCGCTAGGAAATGACGCCGCTGATGAACTGGCACGGCGAGGATCGGAAACTACCACAGAAGATCCACTGCCTTTCCTCCACTTGCCATTTTCATTACTCCAAACATGGATTAGGCTCAAAACTAGAATGATGCATAACGAACGATGGACACGCCCACGCAAGTCAAACTAGAGAGGCGCTGACATCAATATCAAAAAATCTAACTATACGTTTATTGAACCTAAATCAACCTGCGTATTCTGGTAGGAACACTAACAGGGAATTGCTTACTGAACAAACACCTATTCACCATCGGAGCGACAGACAGTCCTCTCTCCAGAGGATGCCTCAGTGGCGACGAATCAGCTGCCCACGTCTTTCTTTCTTTCTAAATGCTGAACTTGCCGAGGTCACTCCGCGAAGCCTGTGAAGATCCCAGGAAGATTCTGCGCTTAAAGACGAAGTTAGGCTGGCTCTGCTAGCACTCACACCACGCATAATGGACCAAAACTGAGTCCATATGCGGAAATAGGAGTACTTCTACCTAAACCTAAGCTATCGTACTAGCGTATATGACGTCATTTGGTACTTATAAAATTTACCTATTCCGATCCCTGGTAATAAAATCAATAAAATGACGGGGTTTTCAAAGCGTCTAAAAGGTAACGTGTCACGCCGAATTCACGCCGATTGGCTGATCGGCGGCGGCGGCGTGAAAAATTTGCCGGCGGCGGCGGCGGGTCGGCGCGGCGCACACGTCTACAATCAACACATGTCTCTCAGAAATGGAGCAACAAGAAACGTTAGGTACCTTTAGATGGGAACATAATGGGAATTTAATGTGTACTTGAGGTTTGATGAAGTAAGAAAGAATAAACTTGATGAGAGAACAGACACCTTCGTTAGAGGCACATAGAGTGGACGCCTGCGGCTTCGTTCACATGTTACCTGTATAAAAGGTAACTTTGACAGCCAGGTAAAACGTAATACTACTTACACTATTTTAAATCTGGCAATTACTGGTATCCCGTGATTACTGATTTGATTAGACACTAAATTGTACTACACCTTTATAATAATTTGGGACTACGATACAATCTAGGTACCTTAAGACGCTACCCTGACCCCGATCAGCGCCGCCACCTATTTTAACTTATGATTACGTTTAACAAGGGAAATTTCATTTAGGCCTCCTATATCTGACGCATTTTGAAATTTCCTTTGCTAAACGTAATAAGCAAAAAAAGGTAACGGCGTTTATTGGGGTCATGGTAGGCCCCTAAGTGTGTTTACTTTTTAATGTTCCTATAGGATCGATCACCGTCTTCGATCGCTTACTTTATCAGTTCCCTTCGATTGCCCCCGCGCTCCCAGGCGACTTGTAATAACGGTACCGATGTTATGATTTGATGATGTAGCCGAACTGGCTACTCAACTACCAGTACCAATGTTATGCAATGCGGGGAATATAAACTACCAAAGTCAATTACCAGGGCTATTTCCTCTTAAGAATTTTTGATTTTTATTTTGACGAACTGTGGCGCGGTGACGCCGCCTGCGACGCAGGAGGTTGCGGGTTCGATTCCCGCCTCGGGACAAATATTTATACGATCCGCAAATATTTATTATTGGTATTAGGCTCTGAGAATCGCATGTCTCAAGACGAAGAATAGATAAAGATAATACGTCACACACAAAACTCAGTCTCAAACCGTAAATTACTAACAGGCACCCTGCGCTGTCTCATCCTTTAATATTCGACATTGTTCAAAGACAAGATCAGTCTTATCTTAACCCACTGCTCTCAGCTCCGTCTCAATAATTCAGGCAAGTGTGAGCTCGCGTTTGTTTATTCATCGCTCCACTCGCTTCAGACAGTTCGCTATTTCTGTGCCTATGGAGTACATCCGTTGTCAACACTGCCTTATGTTGTCTTTACTAATTTTTATTGTAAGAGAAATAAGAAATGTAAGTTTGTTTGTAAATCATATTCTACTGAAACAAATGGTCGTCAACAAAATATTTTTCAGAAAAGCTTGGCTAGCTAGGTACTTTGTCAGCTATGCATGAGCTTCAGGTACAAAAACTCGTACATATTCTTGTAAGTAGGGGACGAAACCGATGTTTTAACTAGGTATATCACCTCCATCTACAAAATGTACAATTGAAATAAGCTAGTGTAAAAATGGTTGAATTGCACGTTCTTGGAGGTTGGGTTCGCGTTCCAGACCGATAGAAACCTCTTTGTTATGCTGTAGTGTAGACGAAAGATCACCTTAGACAGCGATTAGTCTAACGAAGAGTCTCTCATAATCACTCTTTAATAAACGTCGTCGACTACGGCCTCAAGCAGGTACGCTTATCGAGGTGTAGAATTGAAAAATTACGAAAATTATTGTACGAATACCGTATTCTAGCCTCGAAAACACCAAGTCTAAGGCAAAGGCGTTAGTATTACCGGCAAAGAGGCTCGATTGTTCATACATACATGGCACTCACTCCTAATTTATAGACAGTCTATGAATGGCATAACGACAAGCTTGTGTCGGCAGTATTCATAATGCGAGGGAAAGGAAGCTGGCTCGCTAAGAGCCCTTCTATTCTAACATAGTTAGTTAGCCCTTTAGATGAAAGATAGCCTCCATTAACGCGCTTTGAAGTTTCTGCTGCTTGCAGTCGCGTCTTTTGAGTGTTGGTTAAAAACTTCTGTGACAACCTTATTTAAACTGCGACATGAAAGCAAATTTAACTCACATGTTTTAATTAATAGAATGGGCATGTATTCAATTTTAATTAATTTTGTTGGTTGATTGCATGAGTTCAACAAAATTATTAGTTCATGATATCAACTAAACCACTTTGTTATAAATAACTAACACAAACATGTATTGCATTGCAGCTAGGGGGACCTGAATAAGATATATGTGTAGAGTACCCTCACTTCTTCTGAAATGATATGACCTGTCATCCAACCTAAAAAAATTCACTTTATGTTATCAGTTATCAATCACTTATCAATTATCAACAATGAAGAGAATCCATGGATGATATTGATATGATAACATGACAAAGATCAATTGATAAAATACTACCTTTTATTTTGAGGTGAAACCACCCTTGTTAGGTACGTTTGAATTCGTGGTTTTTTTATACTTTATGGAAACTTCTACATATAATCATATTCATTGAGTTATATGTATTTCCTAAGAGTCCAAAGTTATAGAATTCTAATTACACCCTGACCTGAGAATAAACAGATCCCAAGTAAAGCCTAATCACCACACTGAGAATCCAGATAAGTTGCACTCATATTGTTCTCGGGGAATGTTTATAGTCCATTGTGATCCACCACTGTTGGTTATTCTGTGCCCATAAAGCTATTGTGTGGTAATTATGTTATGTACTCTGATACCATGGTGACTTTGTTAGGTCATTTTCATACTGCTATATGTTTCATTTTACGTGGAGAATAGGAAACTTTACGCATAAAAGTTTATTAAAATAATGAATCATTTCTAAGTATATTGACAGGAAAATAAACAAAAACAAATATCATACATCAAAGTGCTTGATTTCCTTTACCTACAGGACTCTAGGATGAAGTTGTTAAAAACATGTCAATCAGTGAGAAATACAACAAAATGGTTTTTTTTAAACATCTGATTTAAAACGATTGTTTCTTTCCGTGCAATGAATGCAGAATGCAGTAACAAACATAGGGCAGTGCTCATATTGAGGCTCAGTGCACATATGCGATACATCATATGTACCTAAATCTGCTCCCTTGGTTAAGGGAATTTTCTCAGTTATGGGAAATTAATAATTTTCTTGAATTTTAATATTTTCCTTCCTCCATCAATCTTAAATACTGCAAGAGGTCATAGATAGATATAAGCTGAACTGTGTGTTTTCAGCAAGTAATAGATATAAAGAATAAGGACATCATGAAGGTATTGAGAGTGAAAAAAGTGAACAAGCGGTACATGTATGAGAACAATGAAAATGTGTCAATCTTGGTGTCTTCTCTTTCTGCTAGTAGGTACTTTGTTTTTAAACCTACATTACATAGGTATTATGAGGTAAAACCTTAAAACTGAATAGAACAAAAGGGATTACCTTAACAAAATTCGTTTGTAACTAAATACTTACCTATAATTAATAAGATTGTCAACTGTCTGATCATCTTATCTAAGGCACATTATTAGAAGTAATAAGATGTAAAACAATGTTTATTTTATTGCAAAGTTAAGGATTTTAACAAGTAGAGTAAAAATGTGTTTTTCGGCCGCCTGAGATCATTGTCTTCAATAATGAGCAATCACTTAACATTTAAATTTAGTGACACATATAATGTTGGTGCAATTATGGTTTGAAGTGGTAGGTCACTTGGTCTATTGACATGACGGCCAAAGCTTAGTAAATATTTATACAGATTTTGGATTTTTTCTACATGACCTAAGAGGATCTCCTAAATTCATAGATGGTTGTTCAATTTGTATAGGTAGTTTGATTATGCACCATTTTGGCTACCCTAACAAAGAAAACCTAGGACATCAGACTTTCATCTACCTATTCAATCAAGGATTTAGATCAGATTTAGCTCTAATTTGAATTGCATTGCGGATTTAATGCATATTGGTTTAAGAGGTATTTCAGCAAAAGGTTTACCTTCAGGATAGGCCTGTTTGTCAGCGATGACATCGATGACCGTGTGCGTGGAGTTGTACAGCGGCCCCATGGCGCGCATGTCGAACTCGACGCTGGCCAGGTAGGTGGTGTTGATCACCGGCTCGGAGTAGTTCACGGCGGCCATGTCCCACACGTCCGCCATCTCCTCACGCAGGTGCTGGCTCAGCTGGTCCATCTTATCCTCGATCTCCGCGCCCACCAAACACAGAAAACCAAACAACAAAAACTTCAACATATTGGCCGACTTTACGCACACTTTTCACACAGAATTTGGCATAATCGAGGGTAAGTTTCTGTTTCCAAAACAAACGCCGAGATACGAGACGTAAACACGAGAACTCCGGATGTTATTCCCGGTTGGAAAGCACACGCGCCGTGGAAACAACGTTTTTGTGATACATGCACTGTTTATTTATAAAACGTATCCCGTTTTCAGTCAAGATTTACATATTTTCATTGAAAATTTGAAATCCTTTGTGTTCAGAGAAAACACGACCGTCGAACCGACTCGGTCGATGAAGACAGCAGGAATGAGTGAGTGAAATGAATGACAGAGAGATTCAATTCAAAATGTTCAGCTATTGACACGATTGACCCCCACTTCATTCGTTCTAAATTAGGGATGCCAACGTAGTATGATTTATTTTCCCAAAGTATTTGGGGAAACAACTCGCCAATGTGCGATATTGTTGTGCGCAATAGGCGTGACAACAATAAAGTCTGTTCTATAAATAGAAAAACAAAAATGATGAGCAAAAGTATCTTTGCTATGGCACCCTCTATAATATAATAAATTACCACAATCCATAAGACTACTGCCGAATATGGAGTTTCAGAGGAAGTTGAAAACAATTCTTTTGAGTAAATGCTATTACGCCATTAGTGAATTTTTAACTGACAAAGATTTTTCTGCTTGATGATCATTTTTTTATTTCTTTTTTATGTAGAATTAGTTTTGAATTTAAGTTTTATTTTATCATTATTGTACAATTTATATAAAATTTATTTAATTATTTTTATTGTATACTGACATTGCACACCGTAAAGGTAGGAATACATTGATCCACATAGATATAACAACACCAGCTGTACCAACATGTATTTCATGCAATAAACGATACTTTACTTTACTTTATGTGGATTTATTAGTTTATCAAAAAATGTACAAAATTATTAGTTTAACGAAAATATTTAACTGCCTTAATAAAAAGACTGGTCAAATAGTTGGCATCATTATTTGTTTTCCTTCATTCGTTCTATAATACTACATCACATCATACATTCGTTTAATTTGAAATCCGCTGAAACCAAACCGGGGGATTTCAAATCTTATTTACGAATACACCGAACTGCGATCCCCAACCCGTATGCCCAGCGTGGGGATTATGGGCAATAACCCCCAAATGATGAATAATGCCACATATGGCACTCATTAGGGGAGGCCTATGTCCAGCAGTGGACTATATAGGCTGATGTTGTTGTTGTTGTCTCTAATCTCTAGGTGAAAATGATGTTTAGTCATAACGCGATATAGTCTCACTACGAATTAGGTATACAAAGATGAAGCGATCTCAATCACTAGGCTCACAAAATAAGCACTTTCATAATTTTTCAGAACACAAAAGGAAAGATTAATGGTCAAGTAACTTTATTTCTTGATTTATTCAGAAAACGCAAGGATAAGTACATAGGTACATAGAAATACTTAATTACAACAATAAATATAATTACAGATCAATCCTAATACCTATTCAAACTAAGTTTATTTAGAAATAATATTAAATTTTTTTGGATGAAGACAATTATTATTAATTAAAAAAAACGTTTACTACTAAATTAATTCTTATCTAATTACGTAGATAGTTTGTACATTTTAAACTAAAGACTAGGAATTATTTTTATACAGCTCATTTCTCTAAGTAGGTTTGACACTGGTTATGTCTAGCTGGTAGCGTCTAGCTAGAGTGCAGGCTAGGTCATTGTCATTATATTATACCCTACTAACCAAATATTCTTTTTTATCAATGAGGTTTCAGTTCTAATCCATATCTTCTTCTGTTTCTCTCTTTACACAACATCCTTCAATAAAGCCGAGTCTTCATCATCGCCCTTCCCGTCTTCTAGCGCCGCCAACGCCGCGGCGACGTTGCCAGCTCGCAGGGCCCTGGTCTCCAGACCCTGGACGCTCTCCAGCCGACTGAGAATGGAAGGCTGCGCCCGGAACAGTACCAGCTTCTGTTGTGATAGCTTTAGCTTGTTTATTAGGCGTTCTAGTACCTGGAATAAGAATATTTGAATGTTTAGGTTTACATTATTACTATGTGTACAAACGATCTTCCATACTTAACTATATGGCAGCTATGTAAAAGTTATCATCTACAAAAAAAACTTAACAAGCTCAACTACCTCGCCAAAAGTCCTGCTCCGGTACTTCAAGTAGTTGGGCTGGTTAGGGCCTGGTTAGGCAGGGGGATAATGCACAAAACACGCGAGATGTCAGTGCAGATCTCGGTTCCCTTAAAAGTCTCTGATTGGATTATTTAAGAATGCTGGTGCCACTAGTATCTCTACCTAGTCTGTAGGTGCCACATTAGAGCGCCTCGTGAAATCCAATCAGAACGCTCTATTCAGATTGCTCACAGTAAAAATCCAGGCTCATTCAACTTATGCAGTACAAGCCAATTGTAATGAAGTAGCGTTTATGTGTTCAATTTCGTACCTGAGTAGCAGAATAATCCACCAGATTTATCTGAGCACAATCCAGAATAGCACAGCGTTAGAGTACGGGTGACACACAGCGCCGGCGGATTGCGGCCGGCAAGTAGCGGCGGCCGTCAGCACGCGACGCGCAATCCTCTCCGCGTTTATGTAGCAGAGGGCGCCACTTGGACGGACCAGTGGGACAGCGCCGAATGATGACTGAAACGGAACAATTAATTCTATACCTAGTAAATTTTCCTAGTACTTACTCCTCAGTGCTTACTATAGTTAGGTACTGTTTATGTAATGTTTTTGGGCGAAGAATAGCCTAAAAAATCAGCCAGTTTTCATTTACAGACGGCGACGCAGGGATTATTTGTGCATCAAGGAATAATACAGTGAATAAAGGCCCAGCACACACCAGGGCCTTTATTCACTATTGCCAATGCCAACGTGTTTCACAGATATTACAAGTTAGCGGCGTGGAATCGAACAAAATCGTAGTTAGAACACATTGTGACGTCACACGGGGAATCTCCTATTTCATCTATACTAATATTATAAAGAGGAAAGATTTGATTGTTTGTTTGTTTGTTTGAATTGAATAGGCTCCGAAACTACTGGACCAATTTGAAAAAATTCTTCCACCATAAGAATCCTAAAATTTCCGTGATGAACATAGGCTATAAAGTCATTTTCAAAAAAGTTCGAAGAGATCCGTATAAAAACTTCAATAATAAAACCAAAGCGATATACATCAACTTCTTTTTTTTCTTTTTTTGCGCTGCTAGCTTTTGCTGTGACTCAACTTCAACTTCTTTTTTTATGGCACCGCTTTTGCTACGACGACTCGCCAGTGTCAGTTATGGATTGTCATAGACATCACAATTCGTTACAGGGGTGCGAGCGGAAACTCAATGTCAAAAAATATAAAAACTTCAAGATTGGAACCATGCGATGTAGGCTCAGAAAAACGATCGATGTAGGCGATACAGCGGTGCGAGAGAAAAGTCAA